>VCRD01001204.1:26131-45278 GCA_006783055.1 Trinorchestia longiramus | reverse complement strand
TCTCACGCTCAAACTTCCTGCTCTCACGCTCAAACTTCCTGCTCTCATGCTCAAACTTCCTGCTCTCATGCTCAAACTTCCTGCTCTCACGCTCAAACTTTCAGCTGCTCTCACGCTCAAACTTTCAGCTGCTCTCACGCTCAAACTTTCTGCTGCTCTCACGCTTCCTTATTTTGTGCGTGGTGCATTTCTTCGTTGCAGTAAGGCTCTGTTATTCTAATAAGAGTTAGCGATGAATGAAATTACAAAAAACTCCGAGAATTTCTGCAGCTTGCGAAAGTTTCATTTCCGGTTCAGGTTTTAATTTGTGCTCTGCTGCTTTGCACTTACGTCTCTTGTTGCGAATGTTTTGTTTAGCTTTCATCAAAATTGAAGAACAATGCTGAATTAAACTCAAACTTTTGATACTCTGAATGAAGGACGGGATTTTGAAGCGCGGAAATTATTATGGAAAACTTCTGTAAAGGATTTATAATTATTTCATTTAAATGAAGCACATTGCTGGACGTATTTACAGAGCATGAGTCAAGTTCTTCAGTATCAAATTAATCTTAGCTTCCGTATCAATCTTCATTATTCAATTTGTTCGTTATCAAATAAAACTAGGTATGTCCATTAGCCTGTTTATTACAGCACACGCGTAACTTACACGCACGCAACACGTTTAACCTGTGAGTTTTTTCGGTTTGTAGCAAAAAGCCATTTTTTTTCAAGCGCTGTCAGTACTCTTTAATTTCCAGAAGAGGCTTCCTTTTTTGTCTATGGACATCTACCTTGGCATTCAAAGAATTCGACAGAAAAACTGTCGTCGTAAGCGTGCTTCTAAACTGCATGTACGATTCCGCCCAGAATATATATCCAAATGCTTCAAATTCTTTAACACCTTCTGGTATTTGCTGCTTTTGAATGTTTATAGTTGCGTGGCAGGGAACCACTTATGTTTGCACTCTCCCCCACCTATTGTGCTGGTCAGTTTACTGCGTACTACGTTCTTTTACAGCATGGGACTTGGGTATCACGGCATGGGACTTGGGTATCACGGCATGGGACTTGGGTATCGACCCAAGAATGGGCCAAACGGCTCGTTCCTTTCGCTTTATTCTATTCTCTTATTGATCGTAAATGAGCAGAAAACGGATCCTTATGACCTCCCCTGTTTGTATACGTGCACCTCTTCGTTTTTTCATAGTTTCTTGTTTTGAGTCCATCTCGCCATCTTCATTATTAAGTAATACATTGACAATGTTGAAATTTATTAATGCATGCAAATGACAAAAGCTTGAAGCTTGATGACTGAGTTCAATTTTATTCTTCCTAATCATCCACCACACATTTTCATAAGTGTGATTTAAGTAAATTAGACTACGTTTCATACTATTACGTCTGAAATTCTGGCTCTAATTATACATATTTGGTTACTGCATGAACTCTATACTGTTTGTTGGTACTAGTTCTCATTCAGAAGGCAGAGGTGGCTGATCACAATATGAGTACTCTTATGTTGAGGGTAAGACTGACAGAGTTAACACGTTGACTCCGATTGCCTGATTGGTGTAAAACTTCACTTTGTACGCATAGTCACTAGAAGGATCGGAAAAAATTACAGAACCTAACCTAAGTGGTACACATACGTACCACTTCGGAGTCAACGTGTTAAGCCGCATAGAACTGTTAGGCATTTCTTACGCTCCATATCGAGAACAGTCACAAAGCGTTTTTGCTTTTTCTATAGCTGATTATTTTTGCTCATGAACTATTTTCATGCAATTCGCAAGCCCGTCAATCTATTGATTAACAAATCTATGACATCTTATGAAACGTCTCAAACAATTGCGCTAAGACTTGCGGAAATTTAGTGCTAAACTCCCATATTTCAAGACACTGAAATAAAATTTTACCTTGGTATTTACTCCAGGTCATCAGAGTTTTTGTGTTACTGTCGTTTGTATGAAAAACCTGTATAAAAAAATGAGCGCGTTCAAGTTTGACTAGGCCGACCGTAAGAATTATACTTCCTGTATATAACGCAACAAGGAGACTGTCTTTACCTGACTTCATCAATCCTACCAAAATGTAGAAATGAATTCTGCGTTTGGTATTCAATAGGCGAGTGCAGTGACGTCTATCTCTGCCAATACCTCGTTAACTCTAAGTAAGGCCAAGCTTAATTGTGTTATGGTCGCTGGGAAAAACGTGAAGCCTGTAGCAAGTTCCCGAGTAATCTAAGAGTATAGGACAATTTGGCTGATGGACTTTGGTCTGCGCTAGTTAGCCCCAAAACCAGCCACAGTTCAAGATCCAAAAATCGATAGCCTGAGCCGGTTCCGCGCATGTTTCAATCTCCGCGGTGGCTCCCGCTGGAGTAACTTTGGAATCTTTTCTCGAGTTCAATCTTTTGTGTTTTCGCTTGATGAATGAAATACTGTGGTAGACACCTCGTTGTTGTTGTTGTTGTTAGGAAAGCCACCTGCATTTACCATCGTATGCAATCTGATGACCTCGGGAAAACAAACTTTCATCGCATTCAGGCGAAGCATTGTTCTTCAATAAACTTTCGTGAAGCGCCGTCAGCAAAGGAGGTTCGGAGACTCGCCTTCTGCAATTAGCATAACACCGCCTTCCAACAGTAAAGTTTACAGAAACTGGATTTTACTTGAGCAGAGTTTGCGTTTCAATGTGATTTGGCATTGTCGAATTAGAAGAAGATGAATACATGTCGTTGTAGAGTTAATGAACCCTCAATAGTTATTACAGACATTATTAATCATAGTGTTTAGTTTCATCGCTAATACAAATTGCAGTCCTGCATGAGCTGGTTTGACAGTCACCCAACGCATAGGTAATGTTTGATGTTGACTCTATATTGGAAGTGGTAAACTTGAGGGTATAGTTCAGCAGTCAAGCTTAACACGTTAAGTGCGATACGACCCACCGGTGGGTCGCTCAGGTTAGGTTCTGTAATTTTTTCAAAGCTTTCTAGTGACTGTGTGTACAAAGTAAAGATTTGCACCAGCTAGACAATCGCACTCAACGTGTTAAGGAAGAGAGTTGGTGTTAGCACTACTTGGCAAAATTTTAGATTTCAGAGCCCTCTCCTGGGATGGAAAAATAAAGAAACGCACTCTGCTTGCAATTGTCCTCGCCAGAACACCTTGGGCATTAGTATTCTTGAGCAGGCCCCGCGCCTACCAGAGATAAAATCATCAACAGTTGTTGCCAAAGCCTTGAGTGGAACTGTTTTTCTTGTGGAGATCACTTCATTTTTTCGTATTAAAGCATTGCATGTACTAGGAAAGGATTCATTGCCCATTCACGCAAGTTTCAAAGTTCCTGCTTGTTCCCCCAGGGGACTACGCGGAAAGGGGATTTTTTTTTTTAGTATCGTGAGGATTTAGTTCTTCCTCAACTGAAAATAAAAGTCCTGGGCTTCACTTGGGTCGTCATGTGTGTTGTAGTGTTTGTCCTCGTGTCCATTATGGAATTGGCGCTCCTCAATGATAATCCTAGTTACTCATTCTGGAATTTATAAAAATTGTTATTAAATTCGTCTTTCTAAAAGTATACAACTAACTATTAAAAATAACCTATTTTGAACAATAGAGAAGGTCAGAAGGGACTATATATATGATATCTCGAGTTCAGGTGAAATGGCACTACTGAATTTCGTTGATTTGATAATTTATATTAACATGTTTGTTGCGATGCGACCCACCGGTGGGTCACTTAGGTTAGGTTCTGTAATTTTTTCAGATCCTTCTAGTGACTATGCGTACAAAGTAAAGTTTTACACCAATCAGGCAATCGCAACAAACGTGTTAAACAGCTTACGATATTTTGACGCAGCACTTCAGGGCTGGTTGGTACGGAAAAAAGCTTAGAAGTTGAGGCGTCTGTATTTTCTGCTTTTCATCTGCAAGGGGTAGTTCACTCTTGAGCTTCCAAGCTACAGAGCTAACTTATTCATTTAAGAAATGAAAAACCTAATTTACATTAGAGGGGTAAAATGTACGACCATTATCTGAAAAATGTTAAATTGTGCAGTGAAGTCTTTTCAGTTGTCTAGTAAAAAATTTTCATTATTTTCTATAGAAACGTCACACAATTAAATTTATACTGGAAATGTTTTCTGTAGTCTTTCTAAATACTCAATTTACTAAATTCGAATGAATTTACGAATGGTTAATTAACAAAGGGCAACAAATTATTTCTGCTTTCTATATTGATGACGATTAGCATTTTAAATTGACTAATTACAACTTATTGAAGAGCCACTTTCGTCTTCAGAAACGTAATCTTGGTCACTCTACTAACGGAAAAGCCCGGTTGAAACGTTTATATAATATGAATATAAGCTGTTTGATTAATTTTACAGGGGAAACTCCGACACTAGAAATCAAAATTTAGCCATGATTTTTCCATCTCCTATTTTCGTTACTGAACATTTAGCCATCAATTCTTCTTTCATCACAGAAAAAAAATCTATAAACTGTTCCGATAATTGCATTCTAATGCATCTAAATGCAAAGTTTCTACTCGAGAACATGCGTAGTTTTCTACGGTATATACGGTCTAGTTTGTGTTTTAATAACTGACACTTGGTTAACGCGTTTCTTTCACATCAACACGGGCTAGCTTATCATTTGTTGAATAAAAGCTAGAACTAGCCAAGACCTGCGAAAATTCCTCCATTTAATATCTAAATGACTTAAAAGGATCAGTATGAAAGTCTGTAAAAATTATTTTATTTATTTCATTTTGCATTTTTGATGAAATCACTGTTTCAAGCAATTTATTGAAAGTTGTAACAGTTTGGACTACGATATTAGCAAGAAATTACGATTACTTGCGAGAGAAGTAGATTTGTGCATGCTAATATGCATAGTTAACCTCGGAGAAATGCCTAGGCACCAAGTAATCAAACATCAAGATTTGACCGAATATAAATGCCTATTTCATCTCCGAATGAATTTCTATGCTGACTAAATCTATTGTCCCAATATATTGTACATGAAGGCTGTGTCCTTTTTTAACCCAGTCTTTGTCCGTACAATTATCAAATTCAATCGGCAAAGAACAAAGGACGAACACTAACTATTGACTTTTTTTGGAATGCTTCAAATACTAAAAAGAAAAAGTGACACTGATGCGGCGCCATCAATGTTGATATTCGTCATTAACAACTACGTTACTAAATTGGGAAGGAATTACTCCTGCCTGCATATTATCAACTGGACAAAACGGAAAAGTTAAAAATTTTAACTAATCCACAAAAAATTTACAACCATGGACGGTGCTAAATTCGCAAGCGTCCCTTGCAGCAGTGTGGAAATTCTTGCCTTCCAACAATGCTGGTAGTTTTCAGTACCACGCCGTGAGCCGTCATTCATGGAGAATTTAGTTTGTGGCATTCTGGTATCTTTTTCCAAAGCTGTCGGGAACTCCACATTTCGTATTATCTTTCAGAGCTGTCGGGAACTCCACATTTCGTATTATGTTTCAGAGCTGTCGGGAACTCCACATTTCGTATTATCTTTCAAAGCTGTCGGGAACTCCACATTTCGTATTATCTTTCAGAGCTGTCGGGAACTCCACATTTCGTATTATCTTTCAGAGCTGTCGGGAACTCCACATTTCGTATTATGTTTCAGAGCTGTCGGGAACTCCACATTTCGTATTATCTTTCAGAGCCGTCGGGAACTCCCCATTTCGTATTATCTTCCAGAGCTGTCGGGAAATCTTTATTCGATATTATTTTTCAAAGCTGTTGGGAATTCTTATTCGATATTATATTCCAAAGCTGTCGGGAACTCCTCATTCGTTATCTTATTTCATAGCATTATGAAAACTCTTTGCTTGGTATTAGGGTTTGCTTATTTTTATTGATATTTTTGTAGTAGAGATTCCTTTAAGCGTAACGCCGTTTTATTTTTATTTTTTTTATAGATGGGTAATGTAGAAGAGGTTGGAGCACTTTTCTTCTAATGATTTATTAACATAAGGATATAACTTTTCTCCTGCTAGATTTTTAAAGTATTTCAGGCTTGAACTTCAACTCATTGACCACTTTCAGAGGTTTATGTTTAATCCAGAGCTGAATAAAATCAGAAATAACCTCCTTAAATTTTATTTATTGCGGTCATTTCAATAATCCTGACATAAATAAATAATAGGAACAATTAAAGTAATTCTAATACTTATTACGAGGTTTATATCACTAATTTAATAACGGTAATTATAATTCTACTTCCGTCTTTTTTTCGATTCATCGTTTCACCTTAGCGGCATATTTACGCTGGCATTTTCGCCAGGATCAACAAGCTGGACCAATCCAGACACCACTAGTTTTACTGCTTGTTTTTTACTCAATAAATGTCTCGCCCAATTTCCACTGTTAAATTGCCCAAATTGGGCGGAAATTATCCACTGATTATCATTAAAGTTGTAGATAAAGGAAAGCTGTCTTCTTTGCAGAATAAAATCGCGTACTAGGAATGACATATTAGAACAACCAGTTGCTTACTTGTTCTTCAGCGAAAGTTTCAATATTTTTCCAATTGACCTACACTGTCGCGCTACTACATTTAAGAAGGCGCTTCTTAATCAATAGTAGAGTGACTGACATCGCATTTAACAAACAGGTTTAAACTCAGCTGCTCGACTGAATCATTAACTATTGTTTTGGAATCCCCATTGACGAGTCTTCTTGCTCTCGGTCATGGTTGTTTTCAAGGTAACTTTTGGAGGCCCATCATCGTTAGGGACTCTGTCTTCAACTACCGAAGCGTGCTGTGGTCTTGCATCGCTTGAAATGGTCTTTTCTATTTGTGGGCAGCTTGCAGACAACACGATAATGACTAGGAGACTATAAATGGTTGTTTGACACGCGGTTTACTCTCTTGTGTTGTTGGGGTTTAGTTTGCTTAGTAATCGTATATGAGCTCAGTGATCATTGATATTTTCTACGAACTTCGTGGTACTCTAAAAGTCATAATAAATTAGTGGTTCTAAAATGAATTTCTTACGATTCACATTACGTTCACCGTCCTATGGTGAAAATAATAAACATTTGTCGAAGGTTCAAGTTAACACGTTGCCTCCGATTGGCTAGCCGGTATAAATCTTCAATTTGTACATATTATTACTAGAAGGCACTGTAAAATTAACAGAACCTAACCTAAGTGGCCCCCATACGTACCACTTCGGAGTCAACGTGTTAAACGTTTTCATCTACTTATTAACACGTTTGTTGCGATTGCCTAGCTGGTGCAAATCTTTACTTTGTACATACAGTCAATAGAATAGAATGAGGCTATAGGAACGAAACTTCTGGCCCATTCTTGGGTCGTATAATTACTTCGATAATTATTCGGTTGTTTTACCCAAGTCCCATGCCGTATTTCTAGCCGCGTCAACCATGTCGGCAGCGGGATTCGAACCCGGGTCTTTCCGCTCGCAAGCAGATTCGCTCACCAGTCGACCAAGCTGGTGATACCAGTCGACCAAGCTGGTGATGATGAGAAAGCTTTGAAAAAATTACCGAACCTAACCTGAGTGACCCACCGGTAGGTCGCATCGCAACAAACGTGTTAATACACAGGGTATTTCCGTCTATCTCTCTGTGTGTGTCCGTTCGTCCCATTTTTCCAACCTATTACGGAAGAAGAATTATTTACCAAAATTCTGAAGGTGTATACATGTATTATAAGCATTGTATTGTGGATACTAAAGGCATGGTTGTTAGTTTAAACATGCCAGTTTTCCCGTTATTTGACTTCTCCTACACGGCCATGTTATTGGTAGATAAGATACAGAATCCAAGTCTTTTATACATTCATGAAAAATATTTATTTGTCGCAATAATTCGTCATAAATCATATACATTCGTGTTTATAATAATTTCGAATTAGTCTAATCTAAACCGTGGAATTTCCGAGGAAACCATCTGGTATAAATAGATCAATTTATGAGAGCATTACGGACTCATGAAGTTTCCAGTACATATATGAAAAATCCATCGTTCCTTTCGTTACAAGCATGTGGGCTTAGACATGAATTATTCATCTAAATTTGATTTTCCTAATTGTCTCACTGGATTGAAGTCATCCTTTATTTATTCCTAGAAAAAGTATGCTTAACTGAGATTAATTGAAAAAGTTATTACATTAATGCAGTAATTCTCAGATTCATTGTTAATAAAAAAATATACACGTGACCTTAACTTTATAACTTTATGCAGAATAAATCAAAATATTTATTTACTTCAAAGTCAAATATGCATTCAGAATAGTATCAGAGTTCGTTCGTTGCTGCGTTCAAGGCGATCTGAATTCCATTTAGGCCTCGATAGCAATATTCGGATGGCTGGCGCTGCTCGGACCCAGAATGGAGGTGTCACTGACAGCCCTTGATGGCTTCACCAACCCAAGCAGCACACCACACGAGCAAAACACAAATTTGATGCTTTCAATTTCTTGGGGAATTTTCCCACTCGTACGTTTCAAGATTTGTTCAGTTCCGCTCCTTCTCTTGCGAAATAAATTTTTGCGATTGCTCTAGGGATACCAAAAGAAATTTGAAGAATGCTCGAAAATAGAATAGAATAAAGCAATAGGAACGAGCCGTTTGGCCCATTCTTGGGTCGATACCCAAGTCCCATGCCGTTGACGTTGGGAGAAAAATTCGGTGTATGAGGAGTCAAAAAAGTAGGGAATGGCTTTGTGCCAAATTGCGAGGTGAATTTTATTTCAAAAACCAACTGCGGAGTAGAAAGATGGAACTACTGAAGATCTTGAAAACAAGCAGCGAAGCGGTTGGTTAAATTATTTTGTTGAGAGAAGTTGGTAGGAGGAAACTTTTGTGCAAAGTTCGACGGGAAATTTTGAATATCCGTATTCAAATGTAAGAAGCGAAAACTGAAACAATGTTGGTAATTGAGGAAAGCTCTGTCTGTTTGGTATGTTTTTTGCGTTAGAGTTAGTATGGCGTTACATCTGACTTGAAAAAGAGGAGCCCGCTGGTATACCGACTGATAGGTACAAAGATAAATTAATTTAAGTACGAAGAAAATGAATTGATGATAAATAATTGTGATCTGAAACGTTCCCTTGACTGACATAAACAACGCATGTCATCGAATGAAAATTATTAATTTTAATGACAGAGAAGAGCAATTTTTTATGTAAAGAATGTTTGTTGTAAATGCTTGAACACTTGGAAACTTATCAGTTGCATGTGAAACCGTGTCTCATGTATGTTTTTCCTGGATGGAAAAGACGTAAAGGCTTGTTCAAGAAAACCACGGTGTTTGTCAGTAGTACGCAGAGATTGATCCCACAAAGTGCACTTTCATATCGTACTCTCATAATCGTATTGTGTTCGAGGTTCATGAAATGAAATGCTCGGCATAATCATATTGTGTTCGGGGCTCATGACATGAGGTGCAGTGCATAGTCATACTTTGAGCGGGGCTCATGGAATGAAGTGCACTGCATAGTCATATTGTGTTCGAGGTTCATGAAATGATGTGCCTAGCATAGTCATATTGTGTTCGAGGTTCATGCAATGAGCTGCACGGTATAGTCATATTGTGTTCAAGGTTCATGCAATGAGCTGCACGGTATAGTCATATTGTGTTCAAGGTTCATGCAATGAGGTGCACGGTATAGTCATATTGTGTTCAAGGTTCATGCAATGAGGTGCACGGTATAGTCATATTGTGTTCAAGGTTCATGCAATGAGGTGCACGGTATAGTCATATTGTGTTCAAGGTTCATGCAATGAGGTACACGGCATAATCATATTGTGTTCAAGGTTCATGCAATGAGGTGCACGGCATAATCGTATTGTGTTCGAGGTTCATGCATTGAGCGACACGGCTTCCCTACCGTCAACCCTCATCATTTGGGTGATGCTGAATTCACAGTTGTAGATCAGGACTTGTGCTGGAGAAATTTCCCTTAAATGCATCTTCATGAGCTGCATTTCTTAAGTATTCGCAGTAAAAACAATAATGCTTAATGTTCAAACCTGATACGGGGTTATGTACAGAATTCGATATAATTTTTCTTTTTGTCCCTTGAGCTCGAGTCTGCGTTTCTTGTTCCTTTTTAGTCATACTTCCTATTTCTGTTTCTGAGACGCGAAAGCGATTATTTTACCTGCTGTAGCGAGTTCTGTCAACACGGACATTAATCTTTGCGCCCTTTTTAAACCCATGAAACGAAATTTTGGCAAATATTCCCTTTAATCACTGCTTTAATTGAGCAGAAGCGTCGCTTGCACCAATGGTGTTAGTAATTATTAGTTTTTGTGAAGGATACAAACGAGTTTATTTCGGTGAACTCCTCAAAAGCTGTATATCCATCACTGTTTGCAATTCATTATTGTGATGCAGAATTTCCTTTCTTAGGAAATCTAGCATGAACAAATAGGCCGACAGCGTTAAACTTCTCTCATACTTTAAATTCTTCATTCAACACATTCATTCACCTCTATTCACATTTTGCAAGTACAAACCTTAGTTTGTCTGCGTCTAGTGAAGCTGATACACCTTTAACACGTTGCCTCCGATTGCCTGATTGGTGTAAAACTTCACTTTGTGCCTCCGAAGTGGTACGTATGTGTACCTCAGTGGTACACATACGTACCACTTCGGAGTCAACGTGTTAAAGTTTTCTTACATCGTCATAGGAGTTAACACTAAGAGTTGGCTCAGTGGGAGTACACACCAGTATCCTAACCCCGCCCGTCACCCCCATACTTCATGACTCAACACCAGAGGTTCTCAACCATCAACCAGGGGTAAATTTACTAGGGCCTAGGGGTAAATTTACCCGTGGTTGAGAACCTCTGCTCTACACGAACTAGGACTGTGCGAGCGTCAGCGTTTTCTATGTAAAAGTTTTGTAAACTCGAGCGTTCAGAGAACTAGTAATCATTTCTGGTCTAGATTTCCCAGTTCTGGCTTGCTGCTGTTGAGAACACTAGTGAATATGATCACAATACGAGAACGTCGAACGAGCAATCTAAATTTCAATATTTTTCACTTATCTAAATATTGCAGCATTTTATTCGTGCAAAATTCCTTGACTTTGGCTTAGTTACTTCAGAAAATTATGCAAGAGATGGTAATTTCAATCTAACGAGTTTTCAACTCCATTGGAAAGGCACTTGCCTAATTTTCTACGTACGCTTTTGTAGATAAACGAGCTATGCGAAAGCGCTTAAACTTTGGTACGTTTATACTGATTTCAATTCAAACTTCGCCAATCAAAACGAAACACTCGAGATATGGATTTCTGCCTAATGGAATCATTTGCAGTGGAGTTTACTTTACCGCTAGGAATTTGTGAACTGTTGATACGAGAGCCCTTAGTCAACTACGTGTTTGGTTTAGATGCAATCTTGTGATCGTCGGAAACCAAGCTTAGTAAATCCTTTGAGTATTAGATTCTGCCCCTAATGTAGTTTTGTAATGTTGAAGAAATTCCTTCATATCTATAGAAATCACAATATTGAGAATACCAACAGAATTAAAGATTCTTATGACCTCGAGGAATTATTTAGTAGTCTGAACTTCTCGGGTAGTCTGGTTTTCGATGATGAATTTTTGAAAAAATGAAGTGCAACTACACTCTTGAGATATAAAAAACTGAAATTTTCAAGCATGGACGACCTGTTCAATATCGGTGGATTTAAAATATGCCCGTTTTCTAACAGGCTTGCTATCTTGAACCCATACTACAGATGGTAGCGAATTTATGAGTAGTACAAGCTTCTCTGCAGGAAAACGTGTCTGTATGCTCTAAAGTTTTCCAATCTAAGAATTTAATACACATTTACTTCGGTAGAGGAGCTGGTTTATAATTTTCGTCCAACAGCTTCAATTGAAATGAGTCATTTCGACTCAGAAAGAACGCACTTTTCCAGTGAGGATATCGTTATATTTCGAGGAATATTAGTGGCTTGGAGGACTTCGTTTTTAAGTTAACAGTTGCTGTTTATTGCATTTTGCCCCACCAAAAATTCACTCAGATTTATAATTTGGTCATGAAAAAGTTACAAAGGAAAGCTTTTCGAGTTAAGACTTAATGTACTAGTGTTGAGCGTCGCTAACCAAAAGTTTATTCATACCTTCTACAGAAGCAGGAATGAATATGAATGTGATATTTACCAATATGGTAGCATTGCACAAGATAGTAAATTCTAGAACATTCTTTGGTTTCAACTGATTGGGAGTGACGTGTGTCAGTATTTTGTGCATAGAGAGCGTGCGATGCAGTTTTTAGAACGTAAATTAAACAAAAGCATAATTTTCCACAAGCTTGGGGCCATTGAGATGCGGCTTCAAATTTAGAAATGTTTAAATTGTCATGCAAGGAAAGCTCTAAACCCAAATTGTTCTTTACGTGAATATAATCCGCAAAAATGCAATGCAAATATTGAAGCTCATCACCACGCATCGAGCGCTGAATGAATTTTAGTTATAAATCAATATAAGTTTGCTGTCCGAGCCTGCAATAGGTGTAGTTGTTTGGCCACATACATCATCCCCTTTTCTATGTTTCATGGGATAGGTCGGTGCATAGTGTTATTTGTTTCTTTTTGTATGAGGGACCAATTGTTTTCATCTTCTAACTTCTGTCTTTCCAGGACCAATATTTACATAACTTCTTTTGCTCGCTTAAGTATGGGTGTTGTAAACTCCACAACTTTGAGCCCATCTTGTATCCCTTTAGTTGAACATTTACTGAGTATAACCATGTTGGTTGCCTTACCTGAAGGTGTGGACAAACCTTAAGTATTATATAACTAATATCTGGTCATTCAACATAATACATCTTTAACGAAACAGATCAGCGTCATCGGTCTTCTAGGAAGTGCGGGTTCCCTCCCTCAATTTTTAATCTGAATGTTGTGACCCTCAAACCATGACTCTGCTCCACTTTTGAACATCCCAAGTGCCGTTCACTTCCTTGATAGTCTCACGCTGTCGTATGATGCTGGCCTAAATTATAAGATGTCTGTCCCGCAGTGTCTTGTTTTTGTCTCCCCAGTAAATTTAGAAGTGATGCAGGACACAACTTGGCTGTCTAATGAACTTCATTTGCATTTAATTAAAAAGCCAGTTGGCGTTACCCGCTCTCGACTTTTCATCTTGGGGCATTTTACCACCGATTTTGTTCTTTGTGTCTTATCTTATTCGTCGCATTTATTTTTGCCTGAAAGATCCTCCACTTGGACCCCACTTTTGAACAACAGTTAATGAATTATTTTAACTTCAAGTACACTCATATTACCGAAAGAAATTTTAAACGTTTCAAAAGATTTCCTCCGACACATATTTATAAAAACTTGAACATTAAACCGTTTAAATTCGTGCACTATTATTTTCTTCTGAAATCTATTGATTCTTCCAAGTTTTCATCAAGTAATGTATTCGATAGATATTTTACGCCTCATCTGTGTACTCTTCTTACAACACACGTAATAAAGTATTTAATTTGCCACCAGTGAAGCTAGGAATAGAAAAACAATTTGCGATACTCCAGTCAAGCAGCATTTTCCTCTCTTCCATCTGACCTGCATGAAAATGAGGGAGCAGTTATTCCGTATCAGGTGCAAAGACTATGTGATACGTGAACTATTATAGTATCTTTACACTACCTGTTTTCCAAGCAATGTTTCGTGTTTTCCAAGCAAATGTTTCGTGTTTTCCAAGCAATGTTTCGTGTTTTCCAAGCAAATGTTTCGTGTTTTCCAAGCAAATGTTTCGTGTTTTCCAAGCAAATGTTTCGTGTTTTCCAAGCAAATGTTTCGTGTTTTCCAAGCAATGTTTCGTGTTTTCCAAGCAAATGTTTCGTGTTTTCCAAGCAAATGTTTCGTGTTTTCCAAGCAAATGTTTCGTTAGCAATAGTATAGCTGTTTATAGCGTAAGAAAATTATCGCTTTCATTTGTTGAGAAGTTTGTTTTTGTTGTATCAAACCTTTCTTTATTCGAAAAATTTATGATTTTTTTAAATTGAGGATCACCCTATGTGCTTTAAAAAATTAAGCATAAAATATTTACAATATACAAGTTTTTTTAAAAATAGAGCACTAATGTACGTCAGGATTTTAATTGTACATTCATATTCTATTTGAATTTTTAGAGTATTGATATGCATCATTCAAGCCAGGCCTACCGCGTAGACAATATTCTACTATGTGACACTAATATGGTCTTTATTTTCAACGTTTAGAACTTCGTTCAGGGAAACAGTTCCACTCCCTTACATTGTATCAAGATTAAATATTCTGTGAATCACTCCTATGTTTGAACTCGACGCCAGTGCAATTCTAGTGGCCAATTGAGGGACTCGACTAGCTTCTATTTCTTAACGACCTATTCTGTTCTCTCACAGAGTTCCCGATCCAGAAACTGAACAGCCGCGTGCTGCATCTCCACGTCTTTGACTACGACAGGTTTTCCAGGGACGACTCCATTGGAGAAGTGCACATCCCTCTCTGTCAGGTCAGTGGCTTTTGGTTCCAATAATGCATGTGTAATACAACTGGAAAACTTCTTTCAAGTACAGTTCTTCCTTGAAAGCTTCAAACCTCTTTCCTTCTGTAGATTTATTCTAGTTTCATACGAGGTAGTTCACTCTTACGCATTCAGGTTTTTAATTCGTTTCCAGTATTGGTGCATTTTTAAAATAACCGACACGAGAAGGCTAATCGCAGTCCGTGAAATTGTGAGTTTCAGTGCCAATTATAATGGTTACTGCAGCGTTCATTTATTACAGATGTGTGAACAGTAATCATACTTGCAAAACAGTTTCCCTGATTCGTTAAATATACCTTAAAATGGGTAGTAATCAATTGATGTCCATTGAGTCTGGTTGGTTGTGAGAGTACTTGAACTATCAAAAAGGAGTCACTCGTAATTCCTTCCAAATTACTAAGAAAAGATACTCAGAATATTTTGAATTCACAGTGACTGAATTCTATCAATAAACAGCTTCCTCTAAGGATTTTTCTCACGTGTAGTTCAGAGACCGGCTTCTAAAAGGAAAGTAGAAATCCAGAACTTATTTCATAAAGTTCGCACTTGCATACCGTAATTGGGACGTGACAATTCTTGCAGTCTGCCACGACTGTTCTAAGTGCAATAGTTTAGGTGATATAATTTAATAGTGAGGCTTTTCTTTCAATTTTGTTCTTCCCATTCAGGAGGTTGTGCAACTGATCTCTCTTACGTGTATTTCTATAATATGATGTAATTGACTACTCAATTTTGTTCTTATTCACTATACTGAAGACGTTAGGTTTGCTACTGTTGGAACATCTTTTGTTAAAATGTTTACGGTAGTTAATTAGTCCTGTGTACATAAATACAACGGATCATGTTCGGAAAAAACATTTTTAAATGTTATTCATTCTTTTAATTGTATAGAGACCTGGTTTGAATTTGTCAACTTCGAGAAGAACATCTTCAACTGACGTGTTGCGCAAATGAATTAGATTTCTCATTCTGTGCAGTCGTGCAATAAAATTTGCTTGCCAATTTTATGCATAACCTTCATAAATTACCTCGAATTATGACCCAAATTGTGCGCTTAAATGTTGTTTATTTGTTCTTGCGAGTTACGACAGCACTCATTCTCGAACTTGTAGGAAATTGCAGGTCTAAATCACGTTTAAACTTTTCATCCCTATGAAATTGAATTGCGGGGCTGTCTCGTGTATTTTGGTTTCACACACAACACGTGCTCCTTTTCGTGCTACACGGTTGATGTAATGAATTTTTAATTTGAAGTTGCATATCAATATTATGTATATGGGATTTATAGCCTTAAAATGCTTTAACAATTGGATTGAACTCGATATTTTGAAATAGTTACGAATATCGAGGTCCGAAAATTGATTACTCAAACCGTATGATTTTATATCATTTATACATGTTTCAACATTTATCCATTTGTTTCACATCGTTCCTGAATTCATGGAAAAAACTTCATCTCCTCAACGGTTTCTCACCAGTTTCACAGCGGCATCGGCATTTTTGTCTCTAATTTTGTATGGGAAATGGAAATGTTTTTACGATAGGCTCAGCCGCTACCGGTGCCGTAATACCCAAACTTTGGTGTCGTGCAACTTGTTGGCTTCAATGGATGATCATGAACGATTGATGCGCCCGCGCCTTAATGTAACTTCCGCGAGTTATACTGCGTTGCAGCGCTGGACTGTCCCTAGACCTGCTTGTTGTGTGTTGCGTGTGTTGTTGCGCTCTGCGTCTGTTGTTGCGCTCTGCGTCTGTTGTTGCGCTCTGCGTCTGTTGTTGCGCTCTGCGTCTGTTGTTGCGCGCTGCGTCGGTTGTTGCGCGCTGCGTCGGTTGTTGCGCGCTGCGTCGGTTGTTGCGCGCTGCGTCGGTTGTTGCGCGCTGCGTCGGTTGTTGCGCGCTGCGTCGGTTGTTGCGCGCTGCGTCGGTTGTTGCGCGCTGCGTCTGTTGTAGCATTGCAGCCTTTAATGCTGCATTTCCTTTGATTAATCCTCTCTGCTCATTCTTCACTCTTTTTCCTCTATTTTTTCTGTTCTGCTCCCCTCGTGTTCTTTACTGTGTGTCATTCTTCAGGTTTGCAGTTCACGTTCCTCGTGTGTACTGATTTTCTCAGTTTACTGTAACAAACAGATACCTCCGAGTTTCTGCAGTGTGTGCCACGTAACGTAATTCCCATAACTTGATAGTTAATTTAACCATCCCAATTACAGTTATATTCAGTCACTGTTGTAATGTCACGTCTTCTTGTCGCATGTTCTCGGATGCAATGGCAAATCATTTCCCATAATTGAACACAGCGGATATTTTTACAATCGCTAATATGATGTTTGATATCATACTTCACATATTTTCTTAATAATTACTTCCATCTAGGCATTCATATTCGATTTTAAAATGACAATTGAAGAAACAAGTTAAAAGTTTTAAACATAACGGGGAAAAAAGACAAGTGTTTTCAATTTGAGCTCATACCGTACGCCACAACTAGCTTGCGCATCATGAAACTTTCAAGTGGACGACATTTACATTTAAATTTGACTGGATAAATGGATTGCCACAGCGTATATGCTAAGTAAAGTGCTGCTTAAGCTCGAGTAAGAATCATACGTTAAGATATTATGTCTCAATAATAATATCATAAAACCACTGATATTGAATAATTCATGTCAACTGGTCAAGATTTTTTCTACATGTCTGTTTTCAAAAGCATTTCGACGTCTGGGAATGAATTTACAGTTACATGTTGGTGAATATGATGAATGAAGAACAACACTAATAGCAGAGGAGCCGAAACTCTCGCTATTTCACACTGAAGCATCCAACAAGCACGAGATTGTATGACAGCCTCTTAACACGTTCCCTACGTATAGGTATTTAAGGAGTATACCCTTGCGGAAGCATTTCCGCGTGCCAGCCGCCACACGTAATTTGGTACACGGGTGTACCAATACGCAATTGTGAAATGACACTGTTGGTACACGGGTGTACCAATACGCAATTGTGAAATGACACTGTTGGTACACGGGTGTACCAATACGCAATTGTGAAATGACACTGTTGGTACACGGGTGTACCAATACGCAATTGTGAAATGACACTGTTGGTACACGGGTGTACCAATACGCGATGAACGTGTTTATGGGGTAAATATGTGTAGCAGGAAACTTACGACGAACGTTTGACTTGAGTTTGGTTCATTGTCAGAATGTTGGGACCTGAGCAGATCGGACTCGCCACTTGACCAGCACGAGAGAAGTTTAGCGTACGTTTAGTTTAGTCTTTAGTCGTAACGTTTAGTTACGAAGCTAGTCGTGCTGCAGCAGCAGGCGACTGTGTGTTCTGTAGTCTCAGCATCCTTCTGGTATTCCAGCAGAGTTACGATCATCTCTGGCAAATGTGTGGCTGCCTGTCCGAATTCCTAAGTTTTTTGAGACAATTGCCAAATTCTCTGACAGAATTGCCAAATTCTCTGACAGAATTGCCAAGTTCTCTGACAGAATTACAAGCTTCTCGAGATGAAACTCCTACTTCACAGGGGGCTTAGCTGTGAGCGGATCAAGAGTTTTTTGCGATGAATTTTCGACGGCAATCGCGTAAATCTGGTCATTTTTATGGAGGGCCGGTCAAGTCTAGAGCGTAAGTTGCTCAGGAGGCTGTCGGCCCTGCTCAGGTAGTCCATGTTGCAGACGTCAACGACATTTGCTGGTGATTGCTTGATGCGGGTGTGTTGTGTGGTGTTTGATGCGGGTGTGTTGTGTGGTGTTTGATGCGGGTGTGTTGTGTGGTGTTTGATGCGGGTGTGTTGTGTGGTGTTTGATGCGGATGTGTTGTGTGGTGCCTGATGCGAATGTGTTGTGTGGTGCCTGATGCGAATGTGTTGTGTGGTGCTTGATGCTGACGTTTTGGTGCCATGAGAAAGAAAAAGTTTACCAGAAGTGCTGTTTAATTTCGTTGTTTATTCAAGAAAACACCACAGCACATAAACATGCTAAGCGAGTTTATTTTCAACAAAAAGTACAATGAATGACTAGCCTATGGGAGGAACATTTCTATTGCTGAGTTAAGAAAAACATTCATCTCCTGAACAATATGGACGACGTTGTTTGCTTTTTCACTCTCACGCGGATGATTTTGTTCACAGAATTATGACTAATAGATATGAAAAGATGTCACTTTATTTGAATACTGGTTCTTTCATTTCGATCTTGTATTCATGGAAGCATCGGAACTGTGTTAACGAGTTCATAACTCAGTAGTTCAGAATAGGAGAAAAACCAAGTTTTTCTGCCACCTCGACCCACCTTTTAAATTTTCACGGGACTAAAATCCATTAATATAAAAGTTTTCTCATGAAAAAACTTCGATCATCAGATGTTATTCAAAACATCTCGAGTCAAATGCATGGCCTAGTCGAATGAAATGTTGAGCTATTGAAAACTTTTAATTGCACAGTTCTGCTCAAATATTGATGGAAAACTTTGAAACTTGGACTAGAGAGCGATGCCTCGCACCGTCCTGTGAGTCACGGATCCAACGCTGCTGATTTGGCTGGAATTATTGAGAACATGGGTGTACCAGCTGACCTTCTCGCCTGCCTCTGCCTGC
>VCRD01001204.1:0-26028 GCA_006783055.1 Trinorchestia longiramus | reverse complement strand
CCTCTGCCTGCCTCTGCCTGCCTCTGCCTGCCTCTGCCTGCCTCTGCCTGCCTCTGCCTGCCTCTATTCTGAATTATTGAGGCATCCTACAGGTCTCGTTACTTACGCTCGCATGTCCTTGCTTTAGTCGAAGTCATAGAGGCAAAACTGGAGAGAGGAAATGAGGTTTGCTTTCAATAGAGGCGCTTCAATAGCAAATTAGGTTTTAAATTCATTTATAAAACTTCCTTCCTTTTGCTGGGCATATGTAGGATTCCTGATGTGTACTGCACAGAGGGAGACGTTGATATTTTCGGTTTTGTTCAGTCTATCTTGAGAATAAGCGGTCCTCAGCGTACTCGTCTGTTGTGGGTTCTGTAGAGTCAGATGTTTTCTTTCCTTTGTCTCTGGTTTTGCAGACGAGAATCCTGTTGACTGTTTGTCTGCTAGCAATGCTTACGTGGCCGGTTTTTGCTGGCTATAGCGGCCTGTGACATCCTATATACGGTACTCAAATTTTGCACTCATGTGGAGTTGATAAATTGAATGAAACTTCTGCCGACTTTTTATCAAATTATCACTCTAATTGAACAGAGGACATTTAAACATGCTAAATTGAGAATAAAATACTGACGAATAGAATATAGCAACAGAAGCGAGCCGTTTGGTCCATTCTTGGGCTGCTACCAAAGCCCCATGCCATCAGTCTAAAAATGCAAGCTAAAGACTGCTAAAGTCGGAAACTGCGTTTCATTGAACAGTTAAAATCCGAAAAACAAAAAGAAAGCTTTCTCTCGACTCCAGATTTATCGTGAAGTAACGTCTGCACGGTATTTTAGTAACGTAGCGTTTGCGCAGTATTTTAGTTCAGGCCTCTTTTTCAAATATGCTTATCATGTAAGTAAGAGTTCACTCTTGCAAGCTTTGAAGCTCTTGTGCTGCTCCGATAAGAGACTAGGACTCCAGGTCTGCTTTGTTCCCTTTTGTTGTAGATTTCAGTGGTTCATGGTCGGATATCCACTCGATTTTATTACCTTCCAGCAGGCCTTTAAAACTTCCAATGTCCCTTCTCTGATAAAAAATATGTAGCTGTTTGGGCCCAGATTTTTTCCAAATTTGCTAAAAATACTTGTCTCATGTGTGAAAAAACGCACATAGAAAAGTTTTAAAGCAAGCAAGTGAACGAAGAAACGGGCGCTTCAACGTTGTTGTTGACCATTTTTCCATCTCAAGTAAATTTGATCATTTTATCCTCTCAGTTTTTTATGCCTATGTTGTGATTCTTTACAATTTTAATTCCTCAGCTGAGGCCTTAGTAAGAGGCAGAGGAAGCTTCCTTCATTGAAACATTGCTTAAAATGTTAAGTCCTGTGAGACTGATGCAAATTATTTCATTTAACACGTTAACTGCAGTTGCCTAGCTGGTGCAAATCTTTACTTTGTAAATACAGTCACTAGAAAACTTTGAAAAATTATAGAACCTAACCTGAGTGACCCACCGGTGGGTCACTTCGCACTTAATGTGTTAAGTAGTTACGTTGGTTTTATTTTTATAGGCATTTGTAGTCATTAGCATTGCGAGTGCGTACATACGTTAAACTCGTAAATTACCCAGCGTAACTAATTTTGCTTTCTTCGCAGAGCATTTAATTGAAATAACGACCTTAATTCGAACTTAAACTCATTTCATTTTTTTAGATCTGTTTTCAATCATCCCGAACAGATATTATTTTATCGAATTAAATTTTCTTTAGCTCGAAGTCGCGAAATATTTACGCATCATTTTTACTTTACCCAGGAATCTTACGGGAATTTGTGCACCGTTGTAATGACGCTTCAAACGTCGAGTTTCTTGCAGTCACAAGAAAAATATGCAGGTTCAAATTACCAGCAGCTCAAGCGCCAGTAAGCAGTAGTAATTGATGTTGAAATACGGGCAGAGACGCTTGTGATTTATACACTTATGAAATTTCCGCAGCTCAGTTTCATAGCAGCAAGTCTTTTTAAGAATCACGAAGACACATCTGAAGTTCATAGCTATTTTGAGTGGTAGTTTGGGACACAGAAAAAGATTGAAAGCATATCCTAACCAGATTTAGTTCACGCAGAAGTACGTATACTTGCTTGGACTGTATAGACGTTCTGCCATAAATACCAATAGTTTTTTCCACCGTCAAAAATTAACGGTACCAACCCCTGCACTAAAACTGAACGTATGTTGTTTTTGCATTGAAGAAACTCTTATTTCTGTGGCACTGAAAAAAATGTTCATATTTTTTGCACGAAGATTTCTAGGATCCTGTAGCACAAAAAAAAACATTTCTTTCCCGTACAAAAATCACTTATTTTTCATGTCCTGGTGCGAGATCAGACCCATGCAACTGGCAGAGTCTCGAGCGAGTGATACGTTAGTTAGGAGGGAAAGCTGTACTGTTTGGAGTCCGGATTTCTTTGAGTGCATAAGTCAATTCTTGGAATATTTAAAGCGAAACGAGTCAGGAAATAATACTTGCTATTGCAGCATTTTCGAAGATATGCTGATCTAGAATGCTAGGAGCACGAAAGGAAGTACTCGGAACGCATGTATAGCTGTTTGTGCAACTAGTAAAGATTTATTGAACCATCAAACAAAAGACTTTTTGGTTAGATAGTATGAAAAACTGTCATTAAATTTCAAAAGGGAAAAGTAAGACCAAAGTAACGCACTCTTTATCTCAAAATTTTGCAAGACCAATGATTTTTGAAAAAGATGAATGAAAACACTCCAGTCACTAATTACTTTGTCCTTCATGAGAGACGTGTTATTTTTTAAGATATTAAATTTTTGTGAAAGGCAATTCTGATGCACTGCTGACAGCAGCGTCAGCTAATCAGTCACCCCGTTAAGACTGCCCTTCTGTATGCTAGTCTTTTACCTTAATTAGTCCAAGCTGAATGATGCCATTAAAACGAGAGCGCCAAGGTTGAATAGTTGAATTCACTGTAAATTAGCAGAGTCTTCTTGAAATAGAGAGAAAGGTAAAAAGGACATTTTTGTGGAGATCAAAGAGGAGTTATCACCAGTGCTGAAATCTTCTTTACGGAGACTATGACCAAACCTGTTAATTTGAAGGAAACATGAGAGCAAAAAAATATCAAATCGACTCGCCAGTGAACTCTTAAGCATGAACCACTCGCAGGTTATGCTAGGAGAATCCTGACAAGTATTATGAATGAAGGTTAAAAAACAAGAAAGCTGTCTTCATACATTGATAGTTAATAGTCTGAGATATCTCTCAATTCCTTGCTCTGTTGTTGTTTTAGTTCAATGTTGAGCTATATAAACTAATGCTTCTTTTTTATCTTATTTTTCAAATCCTCCGCTGCTGTTTTTATCATTGCATTGCAAATTCTTCGTTGTACAAGAACCACTGTTTTTATTTTATTAATTTTCGCTCCGTAAAGGTTCAAAATCACTCACCTGCGCTGGCATCTCAAGAAAAATACTTTAAAAAAAATCGAACGCACAATCCTTATCATTAATGGGAACTCAAAGTCTAGAAAACTTGTAAACCTCTTCTTTTCTAAATAATTTGCTCCCCCTACACAGCTATGACCTCGTAATGTCGGGATGTACATTGCTTGGTCTATTGTTATCATTATTAAAATTACGAGTTGCCAGTGCTCCACAAAGGTCCACTTATACAATACGCCTAAAACACTCAAATCCAGAGAAGTTTTTCATCGAATTCCGAAAAACTGCGTGTTATTTGAATTAATTCCTCATTGTATTTTTTTACTGGACTTGTGACAATCTTTCGATATTTGAAAGGATTCTAAATAAGTTATTAATATTTTTTGTCTCCGTGATCTCGTCTTTGGAGGTAATTATCTATTTCCGTGCAAATACGAAGTGAAGCTTCCTGCAAAAAAAGTTTGGACCCTTACAACTCCGTTGAGTGAACGTTTTCTTATAACATTTCTTACCGAAAATAATCCGAAATATCCGCAGATCTTAAGCTCTTGGAAGTAACACTTGTCAGCACTTCGAATGCGTGACTTGAGCCTGACTGACAGCCATCTCTTGGAAATAATAGATCAAATGTAACAGATTTAAAGGGTAGAAATAAATTACTATCCTACTTTTTTCTAACATTATTACCGATCATTCGAAGCCAACTTAATTCTTTAAAGCAGAATATGTTTTGCTACGTAGTTATATGTGCAAAACGCAACATTTAACGCGTAATAAAAGCAGCTACCATGACGAAGCCCTTCGTACAACCGTACCTTTGCAACTTACGAGCAAGATTTCAAAAACGTATATTCGTTCAACTAATTTTAATCACTCAAATATTTCGGAAATGTGTGTATAGGCATCTAATTGTGAGCCATATATACGTACTATGTATCATTTTTATTAACCAAGGACTTTAGACTGAAAAGAAGGTTTTGGTCAATACTCAGGACTCCAAACTTGTAGACTGAGCTATCGCAAAGAGCATGATTGTTCCTGTTAGCAGATTTTGTGATCCTTGAACATTTCTGCTAACGCGAAGTGCTCGAAACTTATCGAAATGGATTAATGATGAGTAGAAGACTCATCTTAATATTTCTAATTTACTCAACTCGTCAAAGACTTCGATTATCGTCGTGAACAAAGAATTACGTTTTTAGAATTGGAATCTCGTATCAAATTAAGAGTGCAAACAAATTTCAGAGGGCACCGAGATTGTCGTTTTTCTGTGAACCCGTTCTTTACTTCTGAGGATTAGTAACCAATTGACTTACCCCTCTGGCTCAAAATTAAAATGAGGAATATTTCCAGGCTGCTGGCTCTAACTCCTTTTTTTTTCTAAGAGGTTACTGATTACAACTGACATACTCTGACATTTTTCTTGAAACTGCTGAATTTTAATTGGTCACATGTTTTCAAGTCGTGGTTAGCTTCTGAAAAACTAGTGTCTGATTTTTCAGATTGCTACAATTTTTTTCTATTCGGGACTACGTAATGCAAATAATTTTATAAATTTATTATAAGTGCAAGTTCTTATATTCATGTGATAATATCCACGCCAGTTTCATAAGGAACGCAAACTTCATTAAATTCAGCACCATAAATTATCCGAAACGAGTAAACTATCGACGTTTAACAAGACTGATTAAACCATTTTGAAAAGGTTCGTTAAATTACCCCCAGTTACATGCGGGTATCCACCGTTGCTGCTTCTGATCACAAAATACGGAGCGAAATCATTTTTGATGAACGATCTACTGATGCCGGGATATCAGTCCTCCTATGATTTCATCACAATAATTTGTCAACGCCGCAACACTTTCTCCACTCGACAGGCTCGTGTTCAATGAGGCTACCGAGAGCTTTCCCTTATAACGAAGCCCTCAAATGTGGTGCTGGACGTCGCTATGATCGTGCTGTAATCACGTTTTCCAGCGCAGAAAACAGATGAGCAGCGCCAGATTTGCGCGAAGGCTTTAGACTGAGAGCCTAATTTGGCGCCTCAGCGAGCAGTCATCACAGCACTGGCTTCATGTGCCATCCCTGCCACCCTTCTTTCAACCTAACCTTCCGTCTGGTGCAAGTCTGCAGGGGTTTAGTAAAATTAAACTATCTGTGCCCGTCAGATCAGTTGCGGCCGACGGGAGGTTAAGCAAGTAATACGATCCAAGTCTTTGCTGTAACGAGAAAACTAGGTTCAAAGACGTAATCGTCGTTACGTTTGAAAAGGACCATAATTGTGGTATATTCCTGATGGGTGTATTGAAGACGCTTGTTTCATCGATGTTCATTGAAACGTAAAATATAGGGTTGGACGAGGGGTATTTAAGAGCACGTTTGGAAAACTATTAAAACAACTCCAATATGGTAATAAACGAAAACACTTGTATTTGTTTTCGAAATTTTAATGACTTTAATTGTACATTTATTCTATGAATCTACCTTCGGCCGCGGTAACTTCCTCAATCAGAGACCGAAATGATAACCATGTCATCACCAAGTTTCTTTTATTGATTTCAGTCATCACCTCCTCATTGGAATGCTTCAATGAAGCTACTGTATGTTATTATGAGAACGTTGATTGGTTTCTGTTTCAACAATGTTTCAAACGTAATAATCCACTGAATCCAAATCTGATGAGCCCGGTGGCAGCACGATATGTGTTCGAATTAACCCTGCGAGACTTCTAAAGATGGTCAATCTAATTAAGTAGTCCTTTCACACGATTCAATCGATTTTCTTGGTCCTTTTGAAGACATGAACTGACTCCGACTCAACACATACGACTTGTAGCGAATGCATTCATGCATATTACAGTTCTGGTAAGTCGGTCCGACACCTGAAGTTTTCCTGCAAAGCCCCTAATTGATTTTCCAAGATTGTTGTCAATAATATTTCAAGCTTGTTGGATGAACTGGGATGTTCTAACCGCGTCTGGGCGTCTGAAATGTCTTGTCCTTTGTGATGCACATGGAACACGATCAGCAGACTATTTGATTCCTTCTCGACCTCTGTGTGGGAAGGATATTGCAACGTTTCGAAACATGGCAGTTTTTAAGTTCTTGTGTTCTGCAAATATGGAATTACAAATTCTGGCTGTGCATTTTCATTTGTGTCATCCTATCGTCTAACACGGGTCTGTGCGTATTACAAAAATATATAAAAATTTGTTCAGTGTACTGAAAACAATAATAATATCTTCTAATACCCCACTCACCCTGCATGTGTGCTCATTCTCATTTACTTTACTCCTGACTTGTCTCAAAATTTCCACGGAATGAAACTGAAATTATTTTACGAAAACAATACTTATTTCTGTTTATCTCACGTAAACTTTTTCATCAATCTTTTGTCCCTTCCCATCCGTCTCAGGTAGGCTGAAGCAAATATTTTTCGTAGGCCTTCTGATTATCTTACTAAAGAATTCAGGTCAGTTCCCTAAACTGTTTATTTGTTCATTTCTCTTTTCAATGTAAACTATTTTTATCAGATACTGTAATGCGTTAAGCATAAAATTTTTAATTTTAATTGTTTTCTGACTCAAAGAGAAATCGCTTGTTTAAATTATAACTGTTTATTGCAACATGGTGTACTCAACTAATATGATCCTGGACTAGAAAAACTGAAGAAGTTGTAAATTATAAAATTTGATTTAGAACTTCAATTATTTCGTAGTTGACCTCTGATCAATGCACACATTGTTCTCTATTTATGAAGCTTACGCAAAGCCAAACTGCATTTCAAGTCATGCATGCATAAAAGCAGTTAACTGAACTCGAGGTGAATGCATGCATTGGAGCTGAAATTTGCGATGCTAACATACCAGGCACTAACATTTGACTCGTTGGATCTCGAGCTTTTGATGCGATCCGCTTTGATATTCTGCACTCTCAGTAGTTGAGTTTGTGGTTGCTTGTGTCCATTGCATCTATTCTGAAGCATTCAGCGACTGTTACGGGTAAAATTTCCTTCTAAAAGTTCACATGATGTTAATGAAGTGCGTGAAACAAGGAGAGCAAAAATGAATCAAGTGGATTTTTACGGTTGGGGCCATAAACCTTAGAAGTATCTCCCTCCAGGGCCTTGGGTGAGACTTTTTCTTCCACTATCCTGCTTCTTTACAGCAATTCTTTCTTGACCGTTTTTATCTACATCTATGACACCTGTGTACGCACTGCTGCGCATTACCCACTATGTCCTTCAAATGACTGAGGGAGAAGAGTCGACACTGAGTCTACCAGCTACACTTAAGCCTCGTTATTTGTCATAATTAAAATCATGAAAATTCAAGATATGAAAAATTTATACGTGTAGGTAAACGTCCACGAAAATCTCGGAAAAAAGCGGGGCAATGTAGAAAATATTGAAAAAATGCTGTAAAATACACCACAAATAGCGAATCATGATATATTAATGGCGAAAATAACTATATATTCACCTAGAATGTCCCATCCTCCCCTGTTATAGCAGCTCATCCTGACCTAAGCTCTACGCTGTCCCCATCTTCCCCTGTCGCGCTAATTGTCGATTCGTTTTTATTCTCTATTGCGGAAGTGTAAATGTGCTCGAAGTGGGGAAATAAAAATAGTGTAAAACAACAGGAGCCTGATTGCATACTCATGTTGTGTATAATGTACTATTTTATACGAGTTTACATTTAAAATGACAAGTAACTAACAATTACGGAACGAAAATAAAATAAAAGCGTAGGTCCAATCTATGTACTGCACAAATTTGTAAATGCAAGGTGAGCAGTTCGCCCCACAACTGTCGAACGCAAACAATGAAAAAAAAAACCTCCGGAGTTACAGAATTTCGAATTTTGGCTCCAACTGCCCATTTCGTTTTCACTTGCTCGTTATCTTCAGGTTCCCTTTGTACCAAACTATCTTTTCGCAATATCCCTATCGGCACCCATCTCTGGATCTCAAATGCTTTCATTATTTTAGTCTTTTTCCTGTTCATTTCTTTAGTGACTGATGGAAGTGACCACGAGGAATTCGCTGAAGGAGATTATATTTCAGTGAGTCTTGCAACTCGGTATTACGGGTTAAGCATTATTTTTCAGATCTAATTACGGGAGTTTACTTATAAGTCTCTAATAGCCAGAATGCCTTTGAGAAACACCGTTCGTCAGTGGAGTCTAGTTTCCCACCTCATCATAGGGTAACCTCATTACAGGCTTGTGTTCTGGGATTAGTTCACTAATTACAAAATTGTAATGAAGGTATTTTTGTGTTTATAGTCCTAGCCTGTGAGGAAAACTGGCGGATTTCATTCAATTTTTTGTCTTGTCTAAATGCTTTCAGCAACAGTAAAACTAAAATTTGGCCGAAAATCTTGGTAAAGTGCAGTGTATTAAAACCATTCATTTTTGATGCTTATAGAGTTTCAAAACGCTTATTGAAAAGGATATCAACTCGGCTTGAGGACAATAAGTCTTCTTTATGCATACATGAATTTTAAGACGTGAATCAAAGAAGATCATTTTTGCCTAAGTCTTTCACAAATAAAACTTTGGATTTTTGCGTATTTTTATCGTAAGCTAATCCGCGTAGTTAGGAAAATGCGGTTGTTTACAGTATGGTAGCAGTATGATACATTTTCACTTCAGATACTGTAAAATTTACTTCAAAATCTTTTAATGCCAGTAGGATGTGCTTGGAGTATTGGTCATAGTTTGCGATGACGATATAACCATCCACCCCTTAGTTGCAATAATTGTCGCACATAGCTTATGTTTTACTCTGTTCTCTCTGACGCTGTTTTCTACTATCAACGTTATCACTTTTATTAGTACGAGTTTTTAATTCAAAGAATTTGTCCATCTCTTGTGGCCTTCAAGACATTATAACCTTAATTTGACATTAAATTTCCCTATCGCTGATGACGATTCCTACCACGTGCGTTTAAATGTCCTTCGTCTGATGAACCCACTTTTGTATGATCAGTTGGTGATGAGACCTGCTTTCAGTTGGTGATGTGACCGGCTTTCAGTTGGTGATGTGACCGGCTCTTTTCGTGTACAGTTTAGCGTTATTATCATCACGCGCTCTTCGTTCTATTTGTGTTTCAATTTGATTTTTTTCAGTCCTCATTAACTTTGGTAATGTATCGTGATTTCGCTCAAATTCTCTTCCCCCTTACTTTTATGAAATTCCAAAACGGTCGAATCTGAACTGATCTCATTCCTTTTTCAAATTTTTATTTTCTCATAAATTTTTTCACGTGCATTCTTCACTAAGGTTCTCATTTCCACTTAGGTGAAATCTCCGTTTGACTTTTTCCAACAAAAACCCACCGATATTTTTGCACATGGCCGAATTCTTTCCATCCATATTTCAGCAGTCCGCTTAATTGACATCTGGAATATGCAAATTATTTCTGGATGAAATTTGAAGCATGATGCTGACGGTAGAGCATAATTAAATGGCATGGGTTTAATGGTGAAGCTTCTTAAAACTGTTTAAAACTCAGGCGTTGGAGCTGGTCTTGATCCAATGCCTCAATGTGAGGTAATATCTTTCACAAGTTCACCATTAACTGCACAAAATTAAACAAAGTTCAGAATACTGTTTGGTTCAATCACCAGGTATTTACAATGAAAGTCATTGTATCTTAGCCTGTCTAGTGAATCTAGCTTTCATCCGGGGATGCGTGGTATTCCATAGCTGAGAGGGCAGACTATAATCGATCATAATGAATACTTGGAAGAATTAACGTTTTTTATTATAACACTCGCTGCAGATTATTAACGCATATTATAGGAGGCTTTTGTTTGTTAAATTTTTAATTACTGAAGCCTTATATTTCTTTTTGCTGTTTGCAGGGTACTATGTATCATATGAGAGATCTTCTGCACGAGTATCATAGCTTGGTTTTTCTTCTTCATACTATAGCTTTTGCCTTTTTGACGTTACTTTATTGTGGATCACAAGTCGAAATAAAATTTTACGATGGTCCTACCACTTAAATTAAATCTTTTCAAAAATTTTCGTTTATTATTACTTCAACTGACTGGAAACTATGGTCGAAACTTCATGCATTATTAACAATATCACCAATTATATAGCTATTTTTTAAGTTAATACAGGCCATCACGTTCGCTTGAGACGTTTTTCGAGACTGGAAGTTTTGATGTAAAGAACATTTTAGAATCTTCGCCTAAGAATTCTTGAGGCACGTCTGCTGCACTTGTAAACGAAGTAAAATTTGGACTCGAGAGCAGGACATGCCTGAATGTGACACAGCTAGCAGTGAGCAGGTGGGTCACAGCTGATCAATTTATTTGGTACTGACGTGACGATTGAGCGTCAATCAACAACACGGCTCGGCTGTGTACTGCTCGGAATTGAATCTTTTAATGGAAAAGTTCAATACCCAAGATGTTTATTTATGAACATCGACCGATGAATCATTTTGGAAACAATTTGGCTTCACTATTGCTGCGTCTGTTTGAAGATAATAAAGTGCATGCGGGTTAAATATGATTCCTTCAGTTATTTCAGAGCAGGAATCTTCAGTATTTTGATTTACTTTTTGCGATATTTGTATGATAATCGCTGAACTATATATGTGACTAGTAATTAACTTCAAACAAATTATCAATTATCGTTCTTTTTGACAGAAAAGTGCAATAGTTGTATGGTTTATCATTGAATTTCGTGAAGAGGCATCAAATCTCGTGTGTAGGCAAAATTTCTGAAGGCCTTACAAACGCATGCCGATTAATCTGTTCAGCCCAAATTCCTTCAGAACATCAAGGGTATTTTGAAGTACAAGTTTCTGCAATACTTGATGTGCACATTTATTATGGTCTCGATATACTCAGCTTTATTATTCTGCACCCGCAATACATGTGTTTGTGGCTTGTAACTATCGCTTCTATAAGAACGTGCACTATAAATATGTGCATCAGTTTCTGCAGTTCACGTTGTGTTGAACTGTTGCAGTCTTGCATTCAGAGTAAGGTTTGTCTTACTCATTATCGCGTTTCTTTCTATAAGATGCATCATGAGGGATTTGTTCGGTCTCTATTTTTTTTAAGTCTATGCGTCCGGATTGATATGGTTATGTTTGGTCATCATTCAACGATAATTAAAATTGCAATTATAATATTGTTAATATTTAGTTTGATTGCCAAAACAATTAAAATAAGTTGTGCGGACCCCAGTTGAAAAAAGGCCTCATATTTTTGAGGCAGAATGGGGTTCAAACAAAGAAAGAAAGATCAAAAGAGGAGCTACTCGACTTGAGTAAAATTGCTACTAAAGAATTGTTTCAAGATGGTTCAAGATCCAAAATTCGCGCGTAAAAGTTGTTGGGAAGAGCGCTTTAATCTATGAAAAGCTGTACAATCTTGTTCGTATGGTTCATATTCAGCTGCTGCTGCTAGTGAAAGCCTCTTTCCATGGACAGAGTCAACCCGGCATACGAAATGTTTCGAATGATTGCAATATTTTTTCGAATTACTTGTCATCTGTTGACAAGAAATGTGAAGGATTCCATGGGACTGAATTGTGCAGCACAGCAAATGAAGTAGCCTCAGGGGAAGTTTTTTCCGGGTGAACTGCAACGCAGTATTTCCAGAGGTGGAGGGTATCTGTATTGAAATCTGTAAGTGTGATTTGAAAGTTAAATACAAAAAGCATCCCTGTATCAGGTACAAAATTTGAAGTCTGTAGACCACATGACAACCCAATCTTGTGAAATTGATCCTATGTTCAGGTGAATGTCAATAATATCTAAAACGGGAGAATCTAAGAATTTACCCATCCCATACCGAACCACCTTGGAAGATAGAAGAACTAGTGCCACTGTAAATATCCTCTTAAAATTGGTTGCTTTTATCTCAAAAAAACCTTTGTTTCGTGCCTTGAACATGCAAATAAAATGTCAACATTTTCGCACTAATCTGCCACATAGTCATTTACACTGATGAACCAATAGTATAATAATAATAATAATAATAATAATAATAATATCAAGCTGTGCATTAAAGTCAAGAAAATAAGACAAGAACAATCAGAGTTCCCTAGCTTTTGGACGTGTAACAGACCTGAACAATATATCCATTGCATTTTGTGTTTTCAGAGGCTCGCTCTTATACAAATACCATTCGATAGAAAATGACACTACGGTTTTAGCCCTAGATTTACAATCTGCTCGTGTTTGCAGATAGGATTGTCGATAAAAGCAAATTCTGTTCTTAACTCCGTCACTCAAACTGCTGCCAGAGTGCATCAATGTGTAGGGGCTGAACACACTGTGTTGCAGAATGCACGATGCAAGTAGAATTTAATAGCCAAATGCTTCATCATCCATTTGGCTCTCCGCCTCCAGCTTTAGAAATTTCGATACAGCACTGAAACGTCCTGCTTATTTAAATGTATTCTGATTGGTGAATAAGAGTTTGGACTCTGGCATGTACATGATGAATAAATTATTTATGTGAAACTGTAATAAATTACTCGTATTTGCAATGGATATAGCTTTTTTCAAACTTCTTTCTTCACGTTCCATCTTGTGTTGTTAGTTCCCTACTCCCTGGAATTGCCGTCCCTTGAGCAAGTCAAGACCTCTGTGGTTTCTTGATTAATATTTGCATAGTCTTGAGTTTCTCAGAGGTAATCCCAAAGACAGCGCTGTCTGAATTTAAAGTTCTCTTTTCTTCCTCTAGAAACTTGTTTTTCTTTTAATTCCACGTGCATTAACTTTCTCTCGGAAGTGCTATTGCAAAAAACTACGCTCAATTCACTGGAGTGCTCCCAGCAGACAGAGAGATTTGGTCAAATTTGGGTTTTAAAGCCGAACATTTGCTCAATAATTTCGTGCATCTGTGACATCTTTAACGATTGCTACAAGTTGAAGGAAAACAAAGTGACGCTTATAAGTGACGTCGGCTTTTAGTTTCATAATATCAGCGTGGTATTTTTAAATCTCTTTCCTAGTCGATTTTCTCAAGTAAATATCTTACTCTGTTTTAGACTTCCAGCTTTTAAGCAGACATTGATTTGAACATTTTCAGCCAATTTAGTGTCCCTGGAGCTGTCTTTGAGAAATACTATAATATATTCGAAGTGCCTGCTCTCATCAGTATGCTTTAATTCGGTCGTTTCTGACTTCGGCATGCACCGCTGGCCACCAAAGGTGGAGTTGGCTACACTTTTTATGGGGATGGGTTGTAGGTTTAGTATTAGAGTCTGCAATTTTTATTTCCTCTCAATTAAAAAAGGGAGGAAGAAGGCGGTGGACAAACCAGTCATTCCCCCAGTGTACAAGTTCGCAATTTATTCTTTTCACTTTCTTATGCCACTTGTTCTCATTGACTGCGGTATTACGCTTACATTCAAAATTGTGAATATTCCAACTCACTCCTGCTTCTGAATAAAAAGTTATAAAGTTGCGTGTGGGTACTCCGATGAAAATAGTTCGTGTTCCACGGAGAAGTGCTAAGGGTTGCATTGTTTTTTAGGATAAATCTTCGAGATGTACGAAATTCTTACTCTCAGGGAGATCTGACACACCAAGCCTCGTCAAAATATCTGAGAGCTTTGGTCCCAACCAATTCCCCAGTTACTTGCAGCAGAAAAAGCAACACTTGTATCAAAAGTCTGTTAAGGGTTTGTGCTGAGACGCTACTTTTTCTGCTTCTCTGTATCTTTAGGAAGGTGGTTGGGGTAACGCTGAGCGAAAACCGAGCACGAAGGCTTTCTTTTTTCCATTTCAATTTTCCGTCTCTGTGAGACACTTTTTTGTATGATTTGCGAGCTGAGGTTATGTGTTTTTAAAGCACCTGAATGTTGCGTCTCTGTTGTCTCACTTGAATCGACATTTTTCCTGTGATAGTCACATCAATTCAGCGGTAGCCGTAGTTGAATTCTAAATAAATTAAGAAGTAATTTTTATCATAATAGACAAAATTATTAATCGTTATGATCGAAGCAAATATCTACTAATGATAGAAATGTTTTCAAACTACTAAATTTGAGTATAAAAATAGTATAATAGAACTTTAGGACATGTCTATTCAGTGCATCACACTGTTTTCACTTGGAATAAATGCATAAATCTCGTAAGAAAACTTAATCCCCGATATTTGTGCAGCGTGCACTCACACTGATACGTTCATCATTGACATAATTTATGTCTCGGACTCAAATGGGAAATATCGATTTTTTATATTAGCACCCAGCGCTCGTTCTAATCCACTTTCTCACCTCTGCAACCCAGTGCACATCACTGGCATAGCAGCATCTCTTGCACCTGATGAGCCATGGAACTTCAACTAAGGCTCCTCAGAGTTCGCTTCTGACGCTAACGAGCTCTATGAGACGCTCTATAACGGCCCACTGTCTGCCTTATTCTTGTTGGGGTGGTCCGATCCCCTCAACTGAACTTGATAGGAGCTTTTGGATGAGATCTTCTGTCAAATAAAGCCTCTTGTGTGCCGAAATGCAATCATCACTCTCTGAAAAAATAAAATAGATGAGCTTAACTGTGTCGATTAACAGGTGCTTCTGACGCCGAAATGGTTTTCCGTTCAAGTTTGTCTTTCTGAACAGTTGAAACGATGCTGCTTAAACTTCCAATGTCAACAAGGAAAGGAAATGGAGAATTTTTCTGTTAAGTTAGAGACTCGGACGAATTTTTCACTTTTCTACTCTCCCGTGCAATCTGAATTACTCTTCTACATACATTTACAATATCTTGATTTTCTTTTTTTTATAATTTAAAAACAAATTTCATTTTTCTTCTCTAGTTGGCTACGATCTCTTACTTTTATTTAACATTTGTGCGTACAAACAATAATTAGCAGAAAAAAACCTCGCAGCTTTCAGAGTATGTCGAAGATTCTGCTTGATGTCTAAGCATTAACCTCGTATACCTTCATTCTTTTCATGTCGAACCAATTGTCGATCTTCTATTCATGTCTCAACATTCTTCACCGTTGCTTTGTTGGCTGCAAATGCAACGAAATTCGTTTCCTGGCAGGTTTTATGAGCGTTCATAATCCGATTACGAAATTCTGGAGACTTTGTGTGCCATGAACCGTTGACGGAGGCAGCGATAATCTTTCTTTTAGAGGCCCTCCGATGTGACTCGTCCGGGCATCACCCTCCTTCACAACATCGTCCGTATTTACACGGTGTAGTGTGAAAATGATGACGACTACATAGCAGAAAACCATTGCAATTATTTATCATTTTATTTTTCTCGTTAGTATACTACGGTGGTACGATAAACGCAAGCAGCATAAATCTACAAAACTAAAGAAAGTTTCACTGAGGGTAACTTCCAAGATTTTCGTAATTGCATTCCGCATATTAACTCCCTCATTTTTGTCGATTCAATAAAAAATGAAAAACGAAGGAATTGAGCTTCAAAATAAAAATATATTTGCGAGCAGAGTTGCAATACAAAGCATTTATATAGTGCAAGTGCACTTCCCTCTTCGACTGATTACTGTGACTGAAAAATTTTCATTACAACTTTTTTCTAGATGATCATACTAATTAATTTGCTCAAGTTTGGTCAATGCTAGTATAATTCAACTGCGATTTAATGATTTTCTCAAACTTTCCAAGTCATGTGACGTCAGAGATGTGTTGTAACGGTAAATTCAGACGGTGAAGTATTTTCACAAATTACCTGTTAAAATTTTCATGTAGTGCGTTTAATGCTAAGAAATGACGAGATTTACTACACTTTAAGCGCTTCAAAATAGCCTTAATAAAATTATTGAAAGTTCATAATTACTGGGAGAACTTATTAATCGCACAGTAACAAACCGAGTATAGTAAACTAATTTACTTTGAAGTAAACCTAGCTAAATATGCAAATTTTAGCTATTGGTCAATGCTACAAAATTAGGCAACCGAAGGAAAGAAAACAAATTTTGTTTTTTCCTTATTTCAAAGGAAAATTACGAAACACTTTTGGACTCTCTTAGTCATTGACATTTCATTCATTTTAATATGGAGTCTTCAATTCGCAGTTTTCAGTCATTTTCTCCTCGGCTTTTACCCAGCGGACTTTAATCAAATAAAATTCTGCATACTTCAAAGACATGATTTGCGCTCATATTCCAAGCTCTTTAACTATTCCTTGTGAGCTTCTATCTTCAGGCCTGTACTTTCCCAGCATTGGCATTAGAGCCTGAACGGGCCTTTAACGTTTCATTAAATAATTTTTTCTCGACGATTTTTAAAGCATGCAACTTTTTGTAGTCGTTAAAATGAAAACTTTAGATTGCCGTATTAAAAACGACAGCTCGTGGACCTGTTATGGAATTCCAGGGAAGTGGTCTGATAGTTTAGCAACGTAGCTTTAAGGTAGGTGAAGACGCAAAAGCAAATACTTATCCTCTACATGGCAAAGACAAGCTCTTGCGGCCAATGACGTAGTTTTTTTAACGCGTACGCTAATTTTATGTTTAGAGAAATCAAATATTCAATGGAACCTGGTGGAGCACTAGACACATTATTACGAAAAACTGCGAAGCGCTTCAGAAGAATTAGTATAGATAATATTATCTGCAGTATAAAAAGTATGACCAACGTATATGTTTCTCGCGATAGAACGCTTTCTCTCTTATCATATGCTAAATTGAGTTTGCATAGAAATGAATAAGAATGAAATTACTTTTACTTTGCTTATAAAAGTAGTTTCAGCATCTTCAATGATGCATTTTTCAGTTTTGTGTTCGAAATATGAGGTTCCGTCGTGGTAGAAGCAAGATTTTTCCATTTTATTGCAGCATTTCAATGCACAGTTCGAGCTATTGCCCTAAAGCGTCTGACTCGGACTTGACGGGGCTTTTCTCAGCAGATTTTGCAGGAGGTAAACCTATCGCTGTGGTACGGAAAAAAGTCTGAAAAATATTTCAGAATCTCGATTATTATTTCCTCTTGAGATGTAAGTTGTAAAACCCCGAGCTAATGTCGAAGTATCGTTTTTTGCAGGTGGACTTCTCTGAAAAGAACAACACGTTTTGGAAAGCGTTGCGGCCTCTCGAGAAGAACAAGTGCGGTGAAATTTTGACCTCCCTGTGCTACCAGCCAAGCAACTCCCAGCTCACCCTCACCATCATCAAGTGTCGCAACCTCAAAGCCAAAGACATCAACGGAAAATCAGGTAAGAACCTCAACCTGATATTAATAATGGCTTCAATTTAATTAGCATGCTTATAAAACATTGTACTTGAATGAGAGCAACAATTGGGAAATTTTTACATGGGTTGTTCTTACACCCTGTTAACGAAGTACACGAGTGAAGACAGCCTCGCTTGGCATTTAGGGGCTGATCTTGTTAATGAGGTTCTACGCTCTTGTCTGGAAGTTATGCCCAGAAGTTACAACAATGTTGTCTTGCATGATCGTGCTGAAGATAGTTCCCTAAAGTTGCACCCACTAAGAGTCCTACAGAGTTTACCTCAAAGGCATTCCTTAGAGTTGCTCTTCAGTTTCTGCTTCAGATTTGTGCGCCCAAGTTGCAGCTCGAAGTTATAAACCCACAAGGTGCTAACTCTCGAGTGTCGTGCCTAACTCACGGCCCCATTCATCTGGACATTGAGCTTACTTCTGTGTTGCAGGCACAAAGATATAGAGTTTGCTGCTGGGTTGCAGGCAGAAAGGCCTGGTGTCTACACCTATGTTGTAAACACTAAGGATTTGTGCTTACTTCTGTGCAGTAGCTATAAAGACCTTTTGCTTACTTTTGTGTTCCTCACATAAAGACCATGTGCTTACTTTTGTGTTCCTCACATAAAGACCTTATGCTTACTTTTGTGTTGCTCCCACAAAGACCTTATGCTTACTTTTGTGTTGCTCACACAAAGACCTTACATATGCTAACTTTTGTGTTGCTCACACAAAGACCTTGTGCCTTCATCTGTGTTGCACTCACCTAAACGTTGTACCTATTTTTAGGCAAGTACAAGCACGTTGTGCAAACTTTCGAGTTGAAGTAGCAGACCAACGAGCTTTTTGCTTACATTTGCGTTGTACGTCTGTATTGTGACCACCTGTCGGTCGGTCGGTCGGTCGGTAACAGCAGGAAAGATGTGAGAGAGCTTGGCACATGATGTGCCTAGGTATACGAGGTGAAACGGAAGGGGATACTGAGAGGGGAACGGAAATGTGTACATTGCACACGTGTTTTTGAGTGGATGGAATCCATCTATGGGGTTTGTTTGCAAGTGGGATTGGATTACCCATCATGGCTTTTAATAGTTACTACATACGAAGAATCAGGTGCTCACTATATCACGAGTTGGTGGTAATGAGGCATGGAGCCGATTGGGGCTATGCGTACAAAAACATTGGTTAGATCTGGATGGGACTCTACCTCGAGGGGATGTTTATTTGGTACCTGGGAGGGGTGTCTAATACTAGGTGCCCCGGTAAAGCGTTTTATGTGTACTTCGGCGTTCGAGAAGGTCCCTGAATTTTTGTTTCTGAGCTAAAAAAACGCTTTTTGGTATTCACCTGTGGGAATGTGAGGTGTAGGTGTAGTTGTTGGTGCATATTTCTAATGTTGTTCCAGATTGTTTCGGCGTGTTAGTGTAAGAGAGTGTTGATGAGGGTAGTTTTGTTTGGCGGTGTAATTGAGCTGACGTATTGGTCTTGCCAGTTGGTGTTTGTAATGAATCTTGTTGCTTTATTTTGTACAAGCTGTTATTGTGAGAAATTGATAATGAGTGAATGGAAGTTATTGATAATGTGTTGAAGGGAAATTACTGGGTAGATGAGTGCTGAGCGCACAAAGGCTAGGTATAGTTTGCGTTTCGTGTCGCGATTCACGTGTTTGAAGCGGTATAGGTGGAAGAGATTGTTTAATGCTATCGTTTTTTTTCTGTGACGTGTGGAATGTATCCCTTGTTGCTGAGGTGTAGACCTGGAATTTGGCCTGCATTGTGGTATGGGAGAGTTGAGTCATCTGCCTACACTTCTTGTTTCTAGCAGCGACTAATGGCTATTAGTTTGAATTTTTATGGGTTTGTTTGAATTTTCCATTTCCTTTCGTAGGCGTTGATGTGCTTTTGCTCTTGTTATTAGGCCTACTACCATGTTGTGGGAGTGGTGACTGAATGTGGTTGATGTGATGTCGTCCGCAAATGCAATGTAGTCGGTATTAGGTACAGGCGGAGAAAGATCGTGTGGATAAAATCTGCATTATGTTGGGACGAAAACTGCTCCTTCCGGCACCCCTGATTCTGTGGGGTAGAGTGGGCCTGTATTGTCTACAATCTGGATTACTGCAGTACGGTCTGAGAGAAAGTCAGTACTGATTTTGGTGAGTAGCGGATGTATGTCTAATTGGAAAAGTTTGGTCTTAAAGCCTATGTGCCAGACCTTGTTGAAGGCTTTGGCTACGTCTCGTTGAATAATGTTGGTTTTGCTCTGCTGGGTTTAGTGGATGTGCAGTATCTCATGTAGTGTGACAATGGCACGGTATGTTCGTCTTCCGTATCTGAAGCCGTGTTGTTTGCTGTTGAAAATGTTGTGTATAGTGAGCTGATCTACGAGTGTGTAAGGAAGGATTTTATCGAGAAGTTCTGCACAGGTGTCAAGCAATGATATTGGAAGGTAGTTTTTCACCTCTTGTTGTGAGGAGGGTGGTTTTGGAAGGAAAACCATGATGGGATATTTAAGTTTGTCAGGAAAATATACTTCGGTGAGTGCATTATTGAATTTGTATATCAAGCACTGGAGTAAATTCTGTAGAAGTTTTTTGAGGTGATACATGGTTATTTTTGTATGTCCTGGAGTTCCTTGCGTAAATGTTCGTAGTGTTTAAGTTCGCATAGTTTAATAGCTGGGAATGGATTTGGCCACCTCTGTGTCGCGGCCACCTCTCTGTGTCGCGGCCACCTCTCTGTGTCGCGGCCACCTCTCTGTGTCGCGGCCACCTCTCTGTGTCGCGGCCACCTCTCTGTGTCGCGGCCACCTCTCTGTGTCGCGGCCACCCCTCTGTGTCGTGCCCACCTCGTATTGTGGCCAGTTCGCTGCTGAGAATTCGACGCTAACGTTATTCATTTTCCCCCCTCTGAATTCCTTGACTTAAATTACCATTTCTCCCTCACGCTTTTTGTTATCGCAATAGTTCTTTTTGTCGTATTGCAGTATAATTCTAATATTCCTGACGAGTGCTCCGTTACATTAAGACAAATGTATTAATATTGTAGATGTTGAAGGCAAAGTTCATTTTGTTTTCGGGACTATTTTGGAACAAGGCTGAGTAGTATTCTAGTCCACATTTAATAGTTTACCTTGTTTTATCTCATTCGAAGATTTTATGTACAATTTTAAAACTGTTTTTTCCTAAAATTTGAACAATAGTTTCAACAACATCCTCATAACGGCAAATTTGACAACAAAACGCATGGGATTTGCAAACTTTATTACAATATCCTGTGCTACAAATGAACTCCATTTGAGCATTAGTAGTGCTCATGTAATGCGCATTCAATAAGACTCACTAATGTCTGACTACGCGAGGGACTTTTTCCTTCTCACAAAGCGGTCGAGCTGTGGAGTAGAGCGTAGACAACCCCTCCTCGTTGAGGCTGAAAGGCTTTATACAACGCTGGTCGACCAGTCGTCTTTTGTGAGCGTTGCATGCATTTGCCTGAGCTCTAAAAACCCTTGAAATGAAGTTATGGTCTCCTTCATCTACTTAAAATTTCACAAAATATTGCTGCAATTATCCCCCCACGGACTGTTCATTTTGAAGTTGATAAATTGAACTTTTCATTCACAAAACTCTCGGACAGGAGCGAGTGCATAGCATTCGTTTTCTTCAAGTTTCTTTCCCTTGAATAATGAGAAGTGAATCAGCATATGATGCGTGCACTATTTAGCGAAGGAAGTTCTTGTTCTTGTATATTATATGTTCAAAATTTCTGATAATCCGAAGCAACAAACTCATCGTATGGTGATGAATAGAATAATTTATTCAAGTGCAGGGTTTATTATGTTTTACAAACTGTTCAACATTGAAAATTTTCTAACCGTGTTTAATTTTACTGATACCTTGAAATTAAAACGAAATTCTAGTTCATATATATTATCACCCGCCGTAATTCCACATAGATTTAGTACATGTTGTTAATACAGTACACCTTGGTAATTTAACCATAATTTATTCTGTGGAGAGCTCAAATTATTGCAACAGTTTCTGTAATGTAAACATAGATAATATAGAGCAAATGGAGTGATTTGGTTCATAAATGCTACGTCGTTTTGAGAGAGGTCTCAGGGCAGATCTCTGCATCATTGTGTCTTCAAATTTTCTTTAGAGGTTTCCTGGTGCGAGCGAAGGCGAGTTATTCTGACGATCCTCGAGAAGGAGCTCTGAAATAATTTAAATATTTTTATTCTCTTCGTTGCTGCTCAATCGGGTCTAGAATTTACCCCATGACAGGATCTAAGACGGCTTGATATTATTCAAGAATACAAGTTTTGTATATGAATCAAAGACCTACGTAGAGATAATGATTACTTTGAAGTTTATGAATGGAAATTCGTATGACTAAAATTCCAGAATGATTGAAAGTCCCATATGGCCTGAAATTGTCCTTAAATTTCCACAGCTGATTCACTAGAATTACTTCAATTCTTTCAATCGGTTCAGAGTACTGCATGCTTGTACTACATAACTGAATTAGACACTTTTGAAACAAAACAAGAACTTTGATGCACTAATTGAACAAATTTGGGAACTTCGTATAACCTTCATTTTCAGAAGAATTCGTGAATAGTCGCAACATGTACAGCCGGATAGCTGTTATCTATATACAGTCATATTTGTTATTTAAATACAGTCGGGGATCTGTAATCGTTTACACACAGTCGGAGGTCAGTATCATCTGAATTTTTGATATTTCTCTATTTATGCAAAAATCAATACCATTCGTAAGTGCATTGTGAAATCTTTCCACGCAATGTTATGAATGAATAATCAGATTAGAATTATCGAAATCAATGAAGCAAAACTATCATTAGTTCAAATCAATCCACTCGCTGCACTTGTATAGCTTCATGCATTCCCTGTATTTTAAATTGCACATATAATTTAAGAAATTTGTTGAACTCTCCTAATTGGAAAAATTTCCTCGTAACAATGCACGAGACATGTAGTCTTGCATATTGTATTTTGATTCTGCATTCTTCCTACATTTTTCCCGTTTTATCTTGCGCATGTAGCTCTCCATTTTCCATTCTATTTACAGCATGAGGTATATGTATGTGGCCTACCATTTCGCCATACTGTAGGAATCTCTGTCTTGTATCACTGAATATTAGACTATACCTCGCATAGTAGCTCTATCTCTCCCCTTTTTGTGCTCTATCCCCTTTTTTGTGCTCTATCGCTCTTCTTTTTGAGCTCTATCGCTCTTCTTTTTGTCCTCTATCGCTCTTCTTTTTGTGCTCTATCCCTCTTCTTTTTGTGCTCTATCCCTCTTCTTTTTGTGCTCTATCCCTCTTCTTTTTGTGCTCCAGCCCTCTTCTTTTTGTGCTCCAGCCCTCTTCCTTTTGTGCTCCAGCCCTCTTCCTTTTGTGCTCCAGCCCTCTTCCTTTTGTGCTCCATCCCTCTTCCTTTTGTGCTCCATCCCTCTTCCTTTTGTGCTCCATCCCTTCCATTTCTGTTCACGCCCATTATTTCAAGCACCCAGATTTACTCCCGTCGCTGCATTCACCAGAAATTCCCGAGTATTCGTGTGTCGACCAGCCCGAATTGAGCAAAAATGGAGCATTGTAGAGGCGCAGGTGAAGTTAGACCGACTTGATGTGACCTAATGGCAACAGATGGCACAACTTGAGGGACTTCAATTGACCGCAATGCTCAAGCAGCCAAACCGACGACCGCCCGTTTTAAACTTTCTTGTTTGTATTTCCTTTGACCAGTTTTGTCAATGCGAGTGTAAGTAAACATTCTTTTGGTTGTATTTTTTCCAGTTTAGGATGAAATATAAGATCAAAAAGCTTTTTGGTGTGATTACGGGATAAATACTTCAGTGTTGTTTATCGAGAACGTATTCCAATAACCATAACTCCTAATTACGATTGTAGAAAGCGTGCGTTTGAGGTTTACAAATGAAAGAATGTTGGGTAAAATATGTGTCTGTTATCGAACGTTTGAGCTCAAGATTGAAATACAATATGTTGAGCAAAATGTGTTTGTTATCGACTGTTTGAGCTCAAAATTGAAATATGTTGGACAAAATTTGTGTTCGTTATCGTCTGTTTCAGCTCAAAATTGAAATATGTTGGGACAGTTTTTTTAATGTTTATCATACATACAAAATATCGAAACAGATTTAATCCTGCGAGGAAATTCTAATCTTTAAACTATATTCTATCCATAATGATGGACGCGTTTTCTTCAAATTTTTTAATCAAAAAATGCATTGGATTGAGAAAATATTTCTGTAAAATAAATACGATCAAAATTATCTATGCACCTTAAAGGAAATCTATGAAGCACCGTTTCCATTCAAACTTTCTGATAGGTTTTTGTAATAGAACAGAAAAATTTAGATAAAAATGCGTGATAAGTTTTGATGATAAAAAATCTCATAAAATTAACACAGTAAATATTTTTCCTTAATTATTGACATATGTGTGCTTCAGATTTACTGAGGGAAAAGTAGGTGATGTAAAAGTGTATTCACACACCGATAATCAAACTTTGGGGGCCAGCACGTAACCATTTTGTTAAATGAGCTTTAACTTGTACAACCCAGACTAAACAGACTACCCTCACAGGCTTTGGTTTATCTAGTTTCATTATTTTTAGGATCTTATTTTCGACGTCAAGTCAGTCGCATGCACTGAAACACGAGAACCACCTCAGACAACGGCGAGCTACTGATAACAGAACAACATCATGTCTGACGTCATTGCTGGGCTTGTTTACTACTAATATAATTCTGAGGCTTTCCATCTCGATATTTATACACACCACGAAAAATACAGAGGCTTCAACATTGAGGTACTCGGTTTGAACGTATCTCTTGTCCATCGAATAATTTGAACCAATCTAATAGTTCAAATACGTTTCGTATCTCTTTCGTAAATAAAAAATTGTTAGTAACGAAGGTAAGTGGTTACATAACACTCCTGAAAGATGTTCTTGGCATAAATGACTTCTATTTAGCACTCGATGATTGTCGGTGAGATTTGTAACTCTTTATCCAGTTTAAGTGAAATTTTTCATAAAATACGAATTGAAGTGCAGTTTTGATGCGCTTGAATGAAATTGAACATGATAAATTTTGCGGTGCAGTTTCTACAGCAACGTAGTTCAGTCGTTTTATCCATGGTTGTATGGTGATAAGTAATTCCTTTCATTTGAAAGTTCATTGCATTTAATAAATGCCGCCTACTGGCATCTGTCCACGCATGAAGTATGTTATTTTTATTCGTTATATTCATTTTTTGTAGCCTGTTATTTTTTCCGAAATGGCGGAATTGTTCTCTGTGACATGCAAAGTGTGCTGGACGGACGGTCCCGCTATTTTTTTTTACTGTAAATTGGGAATAGAAAATTTGTCGGTTATTTGTCCCATACAGGCCATCGACACGACTTTTAAACATTTTCATTCCGGGAACTCTTTTATTATAATCAGTTCTAGATCCTTCATACCACTATACTAGTTTCCTTTTGCCTACTGCTTGCGATCCATTATAAATAAGAGTATGAAACTAGCAATATTTTTGCGATAAAACTTTACAGGAAACCCTTAACTCCAGCAATAGTGCGTAATGAGCTCTTCTAAGAAACATGTATTGGGATATTATCACTACTATTTCGCCTTCAAAGGAGTGTTAAAGTTCTGTGCCTTGTAATACTTTGCGTTACAAGGAAATTTTTCCGTCTCAGATGTGCTTGGATAGTTGGTTTTAAAGCATTTTTGAATTTATAACGCCAGCCGTCTTTTTTTCAAAGGTTAGGAAAATTTTTAATGAACCAGACTTCTCTCGTTAGAGGAATTTTTATTTCCCGTCAGGGTAAATATACGAGTACGTCCTTCTAAACGACGTGAAAATTTACACAATTACTGAAAAAATTTTCACTGGTATGGATTTCCTCGAACAATGGGGAACTTCGTGTGTTCTTAATATCAGCTCATACTTTCCAATATCAAGTGAAGAGGAATTTGTAACTGAATATTATTACGTTTGTCTAAAATAGCATGGTTTGACTTGATGTCCGGAAATAGTGCCTTCCAATACCTAGCATTTTCTAAGCACTTAGCGCATTTTACACGAATACTTTTTACAGATCCTTACGTCAAGATCTGGCTGTACTTCGGGGAGAAGAGGATCGAGAAGAAAAGATCAGAAGTGCAATTCTGCACCCTCAATCCTGAGTTCAACTTCACTGTCATGTTTGAGGTAAGCAGCGGCGTCCGAGCATCAAGTGTTTCATGCCCTTGTGTTTCATGCCCTTGTGTTTCAAGCCCTTGTGTTTCAAGCCCTTGTGTTTCATGCCCTTGTGTTTCAAGCCCTTGTGTTTCAAGCCCTTGTGTTTCATGCCCTTGTGTT
>VCRD01001203.1:62064-158034 GCA_006783055.1 Trinorchestia longiramus | reverse complement strand
CTCTCCTATCCACATCTCTCCCCTTATCCTTCTCCCCTATCCACTAGTTCACTCTTTTCCATGCTCACTCTTTAAACACACCTCAACTGACTACTCCAATGGACCAAAACCTGGCAAATAGGCTTTAACATTGTTGACAAATGTACAGTAATGCACAGTGGTGGTAATGACCGACAATTCTACTATGCAATGAGCTACACGCCTATTGCAGCAGTACAGAAAAAAACGAGATCTACATATCGCTACTACCAAAGACCTTAAGCATGAAAAGCAAGTACGAAAACGCAGCAAACAATTTAAGCAGAATCATCGATTTCGTAGCAAGAATAGTTGAATTTAAAAAACGATTAATATACACACAAGTCAACTAAGATACATCGAATCTGCATCTGTCTGTCTCAAAATTAACTATGACTATAATCAACTATGACTACATTAGTAGCTCATCCTAAAGCAGCATAAATATAAGTAAAAAACTGTGAAGATTTTACTCTTAATTATGACGAAAAACCACCGCGTCATAGGATCCTACACAAACCGAGCAATCATTTTTCATGTTGAACCAAATGTACTAATGCCTGTGCGTGAAGATTGATGTCGGTGAGTGTCACTAATACTCTTCATCCTTCCACCAGACCTTCTCCATCTCTGGTGCTTGTATATAATTAGTATCTGGTAGCATGTGAATGCGGTAGCAACTCAAGAATGGACAACTCGGCTCGTTCTTATAGCCATATTCTATCTCTTATTTCCAGCCTTAGCCTCTCAAGTACCACGTCGCTCGTTCCTTCGTCCATCCACCATCTCTCAACATGATCATCTCGTTCCCTCCCATTAATTATCTCTGAACTCACACACAGCAGAATCTCAAACATGGTTTTTCTTTCAACAGCTTCACTTTCTGCCACTAACCATATCACTATTTCCCAGCCACAACCTCACTCTCTGCCACTGATCAATTTTTCAACTATTACATATCACCTCCCTTGCACCCATCATCTGGCTCTGAACTCTCACCTTGCTGTTTCTCAATCATTGCTTCCCTCCATCATTACCCAGTTTGTGTCCACCAACTCACCATTTGTCACCACAATCACTATCACTGGCCTTTTCTAACAACAATTTGGCACAGCCTCTGGGTCAGAAGTCAGCTAGCGTCATCTTAGCGTCTGCTGATTACCTGTCTTACATAACCCTCTACTTGTTGAGCTCGAGTGATATTTTACTGTTCATAAAATGTGAAATAATAAAAAATCTCACTTGCAAAATCATTGCAAATTTCCTGAAAGTCAAGAAAACGCCAATGAAGTTTAGCGTGTCCGGTAGATTTATTGCAGCTTCTGCCTCGTTCTTTGAGATCCTTTAATTACTCATCACAAAAATTATGGCTGAAATTTAACGCGAGCTAACATTTTCCCTTTCGATTTATTACAATTGTGGTGCACCTCACATGGAAAACTTAAATTTATAGAGCAGGAATAAACAATTGAGACAAGCCCTCAAGGATTTTTAATGAACTCATCCCTTCAAATAGATCAACAAAACGTAAGCTTTGTCTATAATGTATAAATATCAGACATACCCTGAATTTTACAATTCTCATTGATGACTGAAAATTTACCGGCAGTAATCTAGGCACAAGAATTGTTAGCATCCATTTATATTACAACAGAAGTTCCCCCAATGAGAATTCTAAATATTACACGTATCGTTCACCGAACTGTTTTACGTTGAAAAATGAGTGACTAAGCTAACGTAAGAGAAGGTATCTAGTTGCTACTACAACCTTTCTGTAAAGATCTTTCCTGACTCATGCAGGTGCAATGATCCAAATTTAAGTAATTAACATTAACAGTAGGTGAATCAGAAGCTAACAAGATTGTGCATTATTATATTTTGTTCTCCTTGAGCCTAAAACATCTTGGTTCTCAATCAATTCTCAGCTAATATTACAAAACCAAATGCTCCATAATCATAGAAAACTCCAGCCAAAATAACCCTCAACGCCCTTTCAAATCATGCAAAGTAATTTCCACCACAACCGCTGGAAGTTGACCTTCGTTCAATGGTGGGTTGCACACATGTGCGTGATCACAACACAACACAAGCACGCGCTCTGCACCTGAGCAGCTGGGGCGTGTCTCGAAGTCAGGAGCACCAAGCCGGGGTCATTGCGCTGCTCACTGTCTGCTGCAATCGTTTTCAAATTAAGAGCAGATCTCAACAATCACGCTGCTCATTCGCTTGGCTGTGAGCCTGAGTAGTACGCATGTCTAGTCACTTAGTAGCAACGACTTTCAGAAACGGTACGTACATCGAGAAACATTAAATAAGAAATATTTATTTCGCTGCTAACGACAGAATACAAAAAATGCTATGTAATCGTAATATTCCCATAATTAGTGCTGTGACCTAAAGTTTCAGGAAAAACTGCTACTGTGCTGTACTAACTGTGAGTGAAATTTAAAGACCGTAAATTAAGCAGCAGCAGCAGCAGCGACGTTTACGGATGTTTGCAGTTGTCTTTGAATTTACACACAAGGAAATCTATCACGGCATGCCAACTGCCTTTATGTTTCACATGATCAGAGTAAAATATAGACCGAGGAATCCTTACAACTCATTATTGTGCCTATATTTGAAAAAATGAGGCTAACACCTCTTAGCAATACCATAAGGCCGTAAACGAGTTCTCGAAGCTCTCACTTTTATAATATTACCATCAGTCAACGCTCTATCAATATCTCAACATTTCAAATGTAAACGCAAATGGCCATGATACTGAAGTGAAAAAAAACATCCTGTCTAGAATTTTCTAGAAACCCCATCAAGGACACCAATCTTCCCTTCACGAAGTCCGTGAACCCATAAGACAACCGTACAATTTCTCATGCAGCTCAATAGTGAGAGCCAGGAGCCTGCGTCACGATGCAGTTCCAACCAAGTTCATAGAAGCCGCTTACCGCAGTGGATCAACTTCTGAACCACAAATCACCAGATCATAAGCTAGATCACTAACAAAAGGCAGTGTTCTAGCTTTCTCTTCTTTATCGGCTCTACTTTGTGCACACGCGTCTTCAAACTTGAGGTTAGAAAAGAGGTCAGTGCCACAATTTTGACAAAAAATATTGATTACTTTTCATACGTAGCCACTAATAGTCGTAAATAGGTCAACAGAACAAAGTGGAAACTCTTGGACGGGATTGTTAACCAAAATACTGTTTCAGTTTAGTTCATTTAAGATTTTACATTGCAATAGATCAGTTTACAACCAAGTAAAAAGTGTGGAAAGCAGTTTTGAAAACTAAAAAGGTAGGTACATTAAAACGTTTAAAAAAATAACATTACACCGAATTAGGCAAACATACCTATAAAAAACAATTTTATTAATCAACATTCACTTCGTAAAAAAGTTACATATTTAAGCAAAAATATCAACATACTGGTTCAATAAACCTTGGATGACGTGTTCAAGCCTAAGTTCAAATATCAAGCAGGGATAAAAGCGCTGTAAGAGTGCAACACGTACAGCAATAACATAGGTCTCACATGAGTCTGGTAGCAGCGACAGCTTTTTGCATGTCCGCGCGTGGTCACACGAAAGGTCACCGACGGATGGATTAAAGACTCTGACAACCTTAGAGAACTGCAGGACTGGATTATGCAACCATGATATCCATAGCGTGAACAAGAAATTCGTGTGTGGCCATACTGTTAAACTTAGTACTTCGAGATTTAGTGCGAGGAGATTTGGTTTTAACGTTTTCAAGGGACCACTTATTAGGTGGCGATCACTTCCGAACTACAGGAATAAATCATCGAGAAAGCCATTTACGAAAGGACCTCTCTTTTTCAGGGTACATATTACGAGTTAAAGTTGAGAATAACTAATTTTTAGAATTTCAAATAAAATGTGAACAATTTAAAAGAATGTGATTGCATGACAGGGACAATTCCCTACAATGTGCAGAAAAGCGCTGTCAAACTGAGTTATTACGTAACTTTACATAGTTTTAACTTTGTTATATTCGTGGAGATTAATTTAAAAGAAATTATGCCATAGAATAAATTTTCGGAAAACAATGTTAAATGAAGTATTGTATGAGTAACCACAGCAAAACTCACTTGTTTGTTTGACAGTTACAATTCTTCGCATGGGTTGAAACTTCACTCTACATGCCAAAACAAAATGAATCTACAGAAACAAAATTCAACTGCTTAAGTTTTAAAATGTCATACTAAATTCAATCCAAATATCTAACGAAACAATGAGAAATAATGATTCATTTTTGATAACATGTTAACTAGAATTTAAAATGTTGCATTCTGTGTATTGAAATCGAAGACACGCATCTTCGCAGAAATCTCCCAACACTGAAAACATGTATGACTAGAATCAATAAAGATGTGCACACTTGTCTGCTACCACAGTTCACGCAAGTCCTCTCCGTCAAAAAAACATGTATTTTAACTGTAGGGAAGATAAAAGGCTCGTCGAACAGGACTCGCTTCCTCCAAACCCTGCATGACAACAAAAGGAGGCAAAACAGGCCCCCCCGAACAGGTAATACGAGGGACGATGTCACGACTTCTCGACACTCCATTTTATGAAGCATAAAGTCACTTAACACAACACTCAATCTCGAATTTCCCCCGTTTCCTTATTTCGGGTATTCATAGAATCGAGCACCATTTTGGGGATGAGCTTTAACAGTTTTATTATTCTAGATACAAAGGCGCATTGAGTTTAGTGGCTAGTAAAATCATACCAATGACGTGTGAGGCGAAAACCTATACAACAATATGCATAAAACGTCTGAGGAATCTATTCACAGAATTCACAACGTTAAAAAGATCTGTCTACGCTCAATTCATCCCAAACACTAGCTTTAACAAATAACAGCTTCAACCTTCAGTGATGTGGTCGTTCGTTTTAGAGATGACAAAGTTAAGGAATACCAGACGGTATCATAGTCAGCCAATAATCCCAACGAAAAGAAACCAACACTGTATTTTTCTATAACAAAATAGGTGCACTGAACATCGAATAGAAACAGCAATGACTAAATATACCACAAAAACTATAATACTCATTATAATTTCATTTGATTTCACTCGGGAAAATTTTATTTTAAAATTTTGCAACTGAATTATAATTTTCTTTCTATGTTCAAGATCAGTAAATGCAACTGTCTTCGGCTCTTACATTGTAGATGCTGATAGATTTGATGCCGAAACTTCTTTAAAAAGTAATGTAGACAAATCTATACTACAAATGGAGATCAGTCCGCGCCTTATGACTCAGCAGCAAAAGGGTCATCCTGAAAATTGCTTAACGCCTGAAAAAAAACGAAAGTGCTGCAATTTAAGATACATACAGACAATCCTGACGCTCAAGAATTTATTCGAAGAAAATTGGAGAAACTCATAACATATTCAAGATATCTACTAAACAAAATACATTTTACATGTTGAAATATGTTAATAAGTCTCGAGATTGGACGATTAGAATTGCAATTGGTTATCAAGGATGTAAAATTGGTGATGGATCGGTAATGCAAACATTGACCTCGGCAGGAGCGCGAAGCTCAAATTAAAAGGGTAAATGAGTGGCAATTGTTGACGTGGCCTTGCACAGGACAGGCGGTGCGCGTAACTCAGCTCTACTAATAATTATAATTGTTACCACCAGCGACCAAGGTGAATTTAGATGAAACGAAGTGTTTAATACACTGTAAGCCTTGATTGTACATATTTCAGGCGAATAAGAAAGTGAAAAAAGGAAACTATATCTATACTGTATTCATTTGAAACTAAGGTTAAGGGCACGGAGTAAACTTATTCTACGAGTTTGAGAATTAGTGAACTTCTTCTGACAGTATTAACAAACGTCTTTAAATCTATATTGTAAAATAACGAGCATCTAACAACGGATGATATTTTTGTAGGTGATTTAGATGAAACAAAATGTTTCATACACTGTTAACCCTTGATTGTACACATTTCAGGCGAATAGAGTAAAAAAACTAAAACTAGAAATAAAGGTCATTACTTATTAATGCACACGGTACCACAACACAATACAAAAATTTGCTCCGCTTGCAAGGTCTTTACTTCATAAATCAAGTGACTCAGTGGAACAAAAACTAAACCAATTATTTATTCGCTCTGAGCGCTGTGGCATCAAAGCAGTGCAAGACTAAGTTTAATAATCGTCCACGTAGGAGTATTCAAATAAAAAATTTTACGCGTGGAAAATGAAAGTTAAGCAAAAAAAAGCTGCGACGTAACGATTTATAAGTTTGACGCAGTAATCTTGTACAATCGAGCAGTGTAGTTGTCGGAACATAATAATCTAGGATTATTTAACCACAAAAATATTGTTTGACCAATGGAAAAGCGGATGGAATATTAACAAAATTAGCTTGCATCGGATAATTTGACACCAGTCAAGATATTCAATTTATTGACAGGGTAATTTTTGCATCAAAATAAATTTCACAGGATAAACCATTTTTTCAATGAAAGTGCTTCGATCAAAGACGACTTTTGAGCCTTCAGAGTCGGATAAATATTTGGAACTGCATAGAAGAAGAGTCGGAAGCTCCGCGGGTTACTCAATGGCCATACAACGATTCACGAAGATCCCAACGCAAATGAATAAGTGCTCAATGAGCTATAACTCTCCCATGAATCATTATTCTCATTCCGGTTCGGCATTGCATCATCCGTAGGTACAGAGGTCATCCCCACGCATGATTGTCTTACAGTGAACAAACTGCTGTCAAGCTCACACGTGTCTGTAGTTGCTAGAGCGTGTGAGTGCAGGGCTCTACTACACCGAACAACTCCTCATCATAATAAAAAAAACTGGTTTCAGGTTCAAATTCAACCACAACAACCAACCTTGACAGCGTTAGAAACCTGCGAGACAAAATGATATCCATATAGTAACATCCATAAAAATATTATCTACTGGAGGATACAACACAACTTTAATGAATGTAAATGCATTTTAATACGAAGTCGTGCCTCGAGGAGTGATCGTATTAACCTTTGAACTTGAAATTGCAGAGTGAGAGTGTGTAATTATAGTCATTAAATTTTCACAGACTTGGTCTATACAAATATTTCAGAAGAATAGCTACAAAAAAAATGACATTTATTAGGCTAAATAAGCTTTCAAATCAAAATGTTATTCAAAGTGTAATTTCCTAGCCCCATTATTAATTCCAAATCTAAATTTGTTATAATTTATCACAATGTAATTTCCTAGTCGAAAACAGACGGGAGCCCGATCCTCGAAATTAATATTTTTGAGGCATGAGTTTGCTAGCTTCAAGACACAAGCATAAATAATTCCAAGTTGTAGGTAAAACAGTTTTAGACGCAGCGCGTCCACTTAATGAGTAAATTTTCGTGGATAAACGCAGCTAATATCAACCAGGAGTCAGAGGGTGACGACGAGGGAGAGCTTTAATTCAATCGACGTTGCGTAACTAAAAGCCTTTCGAGGCAGCGCAGACAGACAGGAGAGGAGGACTCTGCAAACATATATATGTACTGCACAGGACTTCGTGAGGTCAAACTCATAAGAAAACTCGTCTGCGGTCATAAATGCGGGGGTTGAGGAATAAATGGGGAGCCTTGTGAGGTCTGGACAGCCTTAAAGGACCTGACTACACTGCTGCCACCCGCACCACTAGCCGTGCCACACTGCAGCTGATCTGAAGATGACAAGGCCATGGAATGCTTGATGTTATCCTCTCACCAAGACGCCATACAAAACGCTCGAGACAGTATAATATTTCAGTGGGTTATTCACACTAATTGACTGCGTTAGGACTCACAATACATATTTTCGCTAAAGTTATATTCAAGATGGAGTTTTAAAACTTCAGGAAATTTGGCTAAATAATGAAATTCGAAACTAGAAATCTCCGCAGAAAAATTTTTAAATCATATGTTCTCGTTAGCATCACGATATTTATTTTTTGTAGAACCTTGAACATTTTCCATTTTAAAAAATAACAGGCCTGATTTAGTTATTTTTGAACGATTGTTCAATCGTTCCATACGCCTTTAACTCAATTAATCGATTCTTTTACACAGAAAACTCAGTTTGTTATTCGTTACATATCAAGTCTTCAGTTCAGTTAAAGTATATTTCTACACTGTCGTCATGGTCATGAGCTTATATTAGCACTAGTTTTACCTAGTTTTACATTCTCTCAGATCTCAAAGGACACTGAAAAAGTAGCCAATTCAGCTCTCGACTGCTTGGAAACAAACTTTTTGTCTCCTGCATAAACGCTAACGAGCAAAATTTAATGTTATGTTTGTGTATTTATTTGGTAACTACACGAACCCGTCAATTTACCACGAAAAAATTATTTTCGAAATGTACCATAACTTTAAATTCAGCCAGTGTGTAGAATGTTTTCCATTGAACCCCATGAACGTCAATATTTACTTAGGTACAATTATAATATAGTTAAAACACAAAGACGTAAAATATAGCATAATATTAGGTTTCTGAAACTTTTTTGCCATCAATCTGGCAAAAAACACTATATGAATAAATGACCAATACTTTAAGCATGTATACGAACATATTGCCTATGTATCCACAGATTTCTTTGCACCACAAAAACAGTACTCGTTTTCTTAATGCACATTAGTCTTCAAAACGATGAAAAAATACTTTTTTCAGGACACAGATTACAGGGTGAAAATTACAGAAGACCTTGGAACCGACACCCGTCAGTGTTGTTCTTTTTTCTCAAGGATTTCAGCTACTGTATTGAACGAACAAGCAAATGATGGATTCGCACAAATATATAAAAAGTGTTGGTTGCATCCCCTCGTTAAATACATTGGAGAATCCTGCAAGCAATAAAATGAGGTAAACACGCACAGCCGCGTCCCATTATTCAAGGGAGTCTCAAATGACCTTCCCAATAGATTAAAACTCAGTAAATTTAAACAATTTGGCCGTGGAAATAAAGTAAGACGACATAATACGCGTATATTTGGCTTGAGTACTACATCCTTAAACGGTAATCACACAAAAATTATCATAAATAAGTCTCATTCTAAAACAAAACAGAAATCGAACTGTGACAAGCGTGTCATTATAGTCGGGAACAACGCAGTCAATGAAGCCCGGGATTCAGGAAGCATAGGTGGCAATTTAAAAGAAGGGGTTGTGTAGATGCTTATGCATCACAGTATTGTAAGAAACCAATAAACCACCTGCGATGTACTCCTATATACGTACATATTATCCTACTAATATGATACGAACAGAATAATAAGCGACGTAATAAGGTATCTCAATTAACTAAATTGGTAACATAGATCAACTGAAAATGTAGAAGATTTAACAGCTATCCAGTCAAGGACAGCGAAAGGGTGCAGCTCATCAATACATTTTTAAAATTGGAAGCTTCAACCGACTATTTTCATTTGAATTTATACACTTCATTCATTCAGAATCATCTTTCTTTTCATAGACTTCGTGTTTCCCTAGCGGTAGCATGGTGTATTACAGACACTATTTATGTCTAAAACATTGCATGATTTTTGTTAATTGCGTCACTGATGCAAAACTTAGTAGAGCGTTGATTGGTTAATGTTGATTTCGTGCCACTATTGTGCAATTTTGCTTCCCAGAGCCGTATTTTTGTTAATGAAAGTGCAAGACCTAGCGTGTCAGGAAGCACGCAAGTTAAAAGACTTGAAAGTGGAGATAATTTGAGCGGAAGGCTTCAAACAACCTACATAAAAGGCAACGCTTGAGTTCTTAATTGAATTTCTGAAAAATTATTATGTGCAATTACCTTGAAATATACAAAAGTTTAATCATGAGCTATTCTTTATAGGAATACATGAGCTAATGAAATTTATTAAGAAGAAAAAATGTCTTCGTTTATATTTTTAATTCGTGTACGCCTTGCAAATTAATTACCACATATTTATAATTGCACGATTCATGGTAGCTGTATAATACTGGCAAAAATAAATATATGTTCATATCTACGATATTTATTATAGGTTTTCAGCAAGTTGTGGCAAGAATAATTTTCAACACAGGCTGTCGAGCGAAATCGGGATCCACAGCCTGCATGGTAACTGCATCTCACCCAGAGAACGTCATAGCAAAATGTGTCTATTTCGTAAGTAAGCGTTTGAATTAAGAATGTTTCGTTTTGAATGTAAAACATAATTGAAACGATGCCGTGACTTGTCAAACGTAACTTCTGAATAACTGGGAAAAATAAATACGCTTGAAGAATTCTCAATGTTTAAAACGTTTGAACATACCTTTCTGATGGGTATGGCCTAAAAGGATGAATTTGCTACTCAATTTTCACATAATGCACTAAAACTACCACCCATGATGATTGTGTTATAGCTTTTTCAAGGCCGATACATTCCATAATAGTTTTCAAATTATTCTCCTGTTACACCAAAGTTTTTGAATTACTCGTAACATCCTGCAGTGAGTTGTAATTGCACATATTACAGCAGCATCATTAACACCGGAAATCCCATTATTATTTAAGTGGCTGGCCCCTGTTCTTCAGAAATATAAATAAATACGTTCTGGAGAGCTAGCAAAGCAACGCACAACACCAACAAGAGAGTGCACCTTTAGCTGGGCCGCTGTCCTTGTGACGATGCTGATCAGGATACGCCGAGAGCGCAGCATGCAATACGTGCATCGATTACAAAAGGGGACAGACTGCCAGCCATTGTCTTGATGGTCGACCATAAAGTGCACGCCGTCACTCAAGTATAGTAATCAGAGGCCCAGGTCAGAGGCATACAAATTGTCATGTTGAAGGAGGAAAACATGCATGAACACAGCTACGAACTGATAAAATTCAGGCGATAATGGAAATGCTTGAGTTATAAATAAAGTCTCAGGAATTACTAGCTTAACACACATTAAAAATTGAAAGCCTGTGTTATCTTACTTGAAAAATAGTACAACATTTACGCGGAAACTGAATTTTTCAGCCGTTATTCTAACTAACAAAACTTAACCGGGGCGGCGCATGTACATGTGACTAAGCTACGTTTCTCTCCGTCCCCATGGCCCACAGCGCACGAGTTACGGCACCTCGGAGTGTTAACACGCAACAAGAGAAACATGTCTAGATGATGTGAACACTCTGTGGTGTTTCCAAGCTGTGGCGCACGCCATGATAAATCAGATGAGGTGGTAAAAAGTGATGCGTTGAGGGATAAGAAGTGAATTAAAGTGCTATTTTCAATTTTTTCAACATTTTTCAGAACGTCGACGAGAGATCGTATAAATGGTTCTCAATAGTTTTAAAAGAGCAGTTAATTTTATTGCAGTTAGAAAACACGGGAAGGCCGTGAAATGCACGGGGCTTTGCTACAGAATGGAATTTCCGTCCTGCAATAGGGAAATGACCAAGTGGATATTTATAAGTAGATGTACCATAATAAACTTCATTACATTTACATTATGTATAGGGAAGACTGAACCAAGAAAGTAAAAACTCATTGGCTTCCGAAAAAAACACGTAATCCGCAGAATTTATTAATTTTTTTTATTTTTAGCAACTTCTCCCCAGTCATTTCACAAAACCATATCAATTGTACATCAACAATGTAATCATGATGATAGAAATGGTCACTTAGCGTAAATGCTTTAGTTAAATAACTTCAAAAATCTGTTTCATTAGTGAAATGTTCGACTACAGCTTTACTTCTGTGTTGAGAACGCTCAATTAATCTCTTCAAATAGTTGAACTAATTAGTTTTTAAATCAAATCGACGAGATCAAATGATTTCCAGAGAAATCTCGAGTAAATGAAAAGGTAATCCATGAATAGAAACTATAATACTAATAAACGTTAAATTTTGCATTGTATATATCGATGAGTAATGATAATGAAACAAGCGGTAAAAGTACTTTAACTAAATCTAACTATCTAATGTAAGAAAAATGTCATTGGTATTGATTTGGATGATTCCATTTTGCTAACTGTTGGTCACATTCAAATCCATCAAGCACCTCATGTATTTCTACGGACAAACAATGGCCTCAAAACGATGCACGTATATAATTCCACATACAGTATGTGTATTGTAACTGGTACGGCATACCACTGCGGCGACACAAGGGACATGCTATTATTGCTTTGCTATAAAGCGACGGTTAATGTGGTTTGGTGGCAACACTTTGGTATGGGGACACGTTGGTGAAGACAGCAACTGTGCGGTAAGGTGACACATGATATGGTGACACAGCGGTGATGACATCAACAATGCGGTTTAGTTTCAACCATGTAAGTGAACGCAACTCCGGAGGAGTCTGTGGAGACTTTATGGACGTGTGCACCACGCAAGTTTTTTAAATGGTTTCCAAGGCCATAAGCGCAAAATAAGGTGCGTAGTGTTTGGAAGCATGACAAATTGCTCAAAAAGAGTAAAAATATTGAATTGAGTAAAAATATTGAAATAAGTAAAAACATTGAAGTACTTTTCAATTAGTTCACCAATCAAGTTCATATATCCTAATTTTGGTCATGAAATGGCACATGCACTTTTAACTAACGCCATACATTTCAAGTTTTTCAGAAATGGCATGAAATTGCGTAGCTATTCAACTGCAACATTAAAGCGCTATTACCGTTCTTTTTATAATCAGAAGAGAATGAAAATACTCCTATTATGTTATACGTATTAATTAACCTATATTACACGACAGGCTATCCGTTATGGCACATGTATGTGCACACGCCACATGACGTTCAAATCACCAAAATGCATCCCTTGAAGCAGCGCGTTTCAGAAGTGAGACAAAAAACTAAGTGATACGACAGGAATTATGTCAAAAAATAAAGAAAAACACAGGTCAAATACAATTGTATGACACAAACAGCCACTTGTAGTTTGAAAGTAAACCATCAACAGGTAATCACGAACAAGTCTTGGTTTAACGGCAATTTTCGTGAATTGCGTCATACACTACAACAATTCACGGATATATGGAAATTACGTTAATCGCGCGTTGACGTTACACAGGGAACTGAGTCCCAAGGGATCAAAAGGGTCATCTGTAAAAAGGAAGAACTTTAGAGCAAAGTGTTGTCGAAAAATTTCAATACCCTCTGAAAATGTAATAGGAATTTTAATATTTTGCTCAAGCTGGTCCACTATCGGAGAGGAATAACCCTCGGTTAAATGTCAGATATACTTGTGCTATTGTCGCAACCGTACACAAGTTTTGATTGAAGTTCACGCGTATTAAGGCCCACGTATTCACAAATTTCACACTGTTGTATGCATTGAAGCTTACATATCCTGTGTGTATGTGTTAAGCAATAGTGATAGCAGCATTAATGAGCATTGAGAACCTATACTTTTGGTCCGAAACAACGAATAGCATGTGTTATCGTGTAGAGTCTACACGATAACACATGCTATTCGTTGGTCGGACTAACGTTAATACAATATGAATATTTTATCGAATGAGCTCCATTAGCTACAGGTTCCTGACGACAGCTTCCATCATAGAACAAATGATACAAAAAGTCTAGTAATTCTTACACTTCAAAATATGGACATCTCTACTCTCTATTACAAACTCCTAAGCGAGCTTGGCGAGTTTTCGTGCATCAGGCAACCGTCCATAAAGAAAGCCTGACGAAATCAACGCATGCATTACGATGCTGAGGAGACTGATGCGCCTGGCTGACCTCGACGAGACCGTTATTATCCAGCCGCCTCTAGCATTAAAGAAATATTCCATGTTTTATACTCGAGGTTTGCATGAACGATTCATTTAAGAAAAGAACGTTGCTTGTGCGCAGAAGAACTGCCTGCAAAAATGCTCAAAATGGAAAAATTTCATATAATAAATTTTTTTACAACAGTAAATTTGACCTACGGACACGAGCGGCTTCTGTCGCATCACCAGAAATCTTGCATGGCTTGTTGATAATAGGACAGAATTTGAAAAAAATAGAATTTGGCAGCCTAATTAATCTGAAATGAACTAAACATGGAAAAGTAGATTACTAGTTCAGTACGCCTAAGAATAATTTTGTAAGATCATGAAACATTTTCGAAAAAATAACAGAAATGAGTGCACGCAAAGGCAAAATCTTTTTATGTAGCCTCTGAGAGTATCCAGAACACGTGGATGTAAATCATGTGGAAATTTTGGTAAATTTTAAAATTATTCACCTTATTCCTTTATCGAAAGGAACTCTTAGAGACGCATCATAGGTGAAACAATTTTACCATCGAAAGATTCTTGCTTGAAGTTTGAGCAAAAAAGTTTGACGAAGTATGTGTCGCAATGTCTCGTAAGTACGTGTAGCCTTTTTCGTCTTTTCCGACGAAGTTTTTAATTTTTATTTTTTATGTCTCATGAGTACATGGTGACAAATTAGAGTCGACTTTAAGTATAAAATGCTTCATGTTCACGGTGAAATACTACAGATCCTCATATAATACAAGCGCACTATTCTTCGAAATTTTTACTGTAGTATCACTAAAGATGATAAATACCTTCTGGTTTCCCCGCAATTTTGCCAGCAAAAACACGAGCAGTAAATAATATCCCGGATATTTTCGCATATTCTAGTGTCGTCGGAACGCGTCTCTCTCGTGAAGTTGAATGCAGCACACTACGTCTTTGTGGCAGGGTAATTGTTTGCTGTTAAGGTCACTGTTCGCTGGATGCCATCTTTACAAGCTTGATGCCTTGCATCCTAAGCACAGCTTGAGTTCTCATCAGCAGCAGTTTCAGAACAGTCGAACCTTGAAAAGGAAATTCTTCACGCATGTCATCGAGTTTCTGAAAAATAGATCCTTTTTACTATTGATGGAATGAACGGTGACGGAAAACGTATGAGAAATTGGCCCATGAAGAAATTATATGAAACACGAATAGCTATAAAGGCACGTTCTTGTCCAAATATAGATGCATTTACATACCTGTTCCGCAACTAATATAAGAGAATAATGCATATGAAGGACCTAGTAATGGAAAGAACTACACTACAGTAACTGAAAAATAGGCAAAATAATCTTAAAGCACAGCTTTCTCATACGAATATTTCTACAAGTTTAAAAAGTTTGCGAAAGCAAAACAAATAAAGCTTTATCAATTGTTTATGATCATAATTTCAAGTGGATAATTGCATTATATTTTCTAAGAAAACAACGTAATCAAAATTGATAAATGCGACCTGAATTTCAATGGAATGAGAAAGCATTGAAACTTTAACGCAGCTCTTGTTGAACTTCCACACCAGACTCTCTACTCAAAGCCCATTTATTATGTTCAAAGCCCAACATTTCGAAATAGCTTTGCCCCCACATTATTTTTTTATTGAATTGCCCACTAACTTCACTTCGTCTACTCTGGTCCATATTGGACTCCAGACTCAAGGAGCTCCGATAACTCTAACTCGAATTCGCTGATTCAAAATATCCTGGACTCTGGCATCAAGGAGTCAGGAAGAAAATGTCTACGACTCCGCCATCCTGCTCGTTACGAAGCAGTTGAGCGCCAAGGCAACGGAGAGAGCTTTGAGATGAAGCTGTACACGTGATCGCCTCAACCTTTACCGTGACACGAGTGCTCAAGAACGCAAATATCACGCCAGCGGTATCGTAATTTCTTCAAATCCCCTATGGGGAATGACCTTCCGTTCATCACAGGCTAACTCTCAGACTTAAAAGTCGTTTGGGGACTTTAAAACTTCAAATCCACGCGTGCACAAACTGAGAGCAGGAAAAACATAAGAGTAACTCACGAAGAGAAATGAGCGCGTGAGAGAGACGTTGTTGAATTCACGGTCACGCCAATAAAGCTCTCTTAAGTAGTGTCATCAAGGAGCTTAAGTTCGTCTTCAAGGCACTCAATTAACGAAGTGAACCGTGACGAGGCAACAAGAACCATTTGACGGCTTCGATTCCCCCTAATGAGACGTTGGGCAAGAATTAAGCGATGAAAGATTGCCGTTGAGTCAAAATTCAAGGGCATCCATACCTTGGGGAAGAGACGGGTATTAACGCGCTCTACTTCATTTTTCAGATGGTCAACTCATTTGTCGCTAATATTTCTTAAAAGAAATTAGTCAGTGCATATTAATGCTAGCAATTCTAAAATAAGAAAACTTGGGATTTTGATGAGTAATTAAAGGAAAGTTCAAACGCTTAAATTTCGATAAAGAGGATTCTATAGTGGCCTCTTCAATTAGGTTTTCTGTAGCAAAATTCAATTGGGTCTTTAGTTGCAAAATTGATCGAATTGAACTAAGTTTTTCTCGAAAAAAAAAAATCCTGAGATGAATAAAAATACCTCCATTTCCAAATATATGCCTAAGCTGTGTACAGGAATAAAGCTTACAAACAATAGTCACAAACAAAATATTGTTAGTTGTACTTTTAAAACGTGTGACATGAGAAAATTGATCACACAGGTATCGCAAAAAACTCAAATAACATCATGCACAAGTAGACGTTTTAATTCGCCATTGGGATTCCACAGTTCATGATAATTTTTGCAACGTTTTAAAGCTCTTTCAGTGTCTTGAGTTATTAGACAAGTGTATGATTCAGCGCAAGAGCAACGTTTAAGATTTACCTTAGATATCAAGGTTTAAGAGAGCCGGAGTAACAATCTGAGTTGAGATACCCAAGTTCTACAGGCGGAACAAGAACCATTTTGGGTAACTATGGTTGTATTACCCATGCAAGTCTGGACTCTGAAAGTCAGTGCACGTTTCTGAACTTAGTGAAAAATGTTGCAGATTTTAAGTCCTTGTGTTGAAGTGGGGTATTCCAGCATTTCTGAAGGAAAAACAGTACAGAATCAGCCCAAGTCTGAACCACCCGAACCAGCAGAGCTGCAGCAGCCGCAGCTCATAACTTCGGTCACCTGGAGTTCAATGATCGGTCGCTGCACCGAACACCTCCACTCTCCGCATCCAGAGTTCAGATCTTGCCTGCAGTTCTTCAACCCACGGAAAATATCATCGCACATAGATACAAGTAAATAAAGCATATTTGATGTTACTTATAAGAATACGGTGAAATTATTGTTACTAGTCCTGATCATATGTTAGATGAAAGAAATCTCAAAACTACTAAATATTTTAAGCTAAAACCACACACGAAAGAGGACACTGCCATCATCATTCAATGGAATTGCGACCTTTGAAAAGCAAAAACAAAGCATACAAACAATATATGAGTATTACTTGTGAAAACACAAACTGACCATTGCACGCAATTGTACAGTGTAGCAAATGATTGAAGCTTCACAGATTATTGAATTCCAAGTAAGGAAATTTAATATTATGAGATTCTGATGAAGAATGTGTGTTTTGAAGAATTCAATGACAGGATAATAACAGCTGGTGATAGGGAAAAAGAAAACTTCGTTGCAGTAAAAGGGCTACCCAGGAATACCATTTTAGAAAAGCCTGAACTCATGGGCAATTGCATTCCCGAAAGGCCACCGCACCCGGACTGCATCGGACCGACCGGGGCACTGAGAAAAGAGCAAAAAGAAAGACGACTCAAACAGGTTTAGGGTGTCACCGACCATTGAACTCGCATTGACGATAATGCAGAGACGGTTTCACGCACATTGTTGTGGCCACGAATGACCAAGCAAAACTTAAATGGCAAGACTAATAACACACACCCGCACTTATTCTGTTTTCACAGTAAAAAAATTACAGGCATCAATGCTTTAATCAACAAAAATTGCAACAACTTGCAACTCCATCTGCGAGAAGCTCAAAAAGCAAACGAAAATAGTTAATTATACGGCAGATGAACTTTTAAGCTTCCCAAAGTGAGATATTTCAAATACTTCATGCATGTATTTCCCCACTGTTATTTTTATGTTTTAATATTTTACTAAAAGTTTAACCGGACAAGTCTATTTTATAATAGAGTCAACCAAAGAGCTCGAGCTTGGTCAACTCTATCATCTGAATGTTCACTGCATCATAAACACAGCTTTACGACTCTGTAAAAGAAGAAATAAAGAAACACGATATAAAATATTTTAAATGAGCCTGCTGAAAAAGAACTATTATCATTATTGTATTCCTAGTTTTATTGGGAAAAAAATAAAACAACAAAAACGACAAATCTTTAAAAAACTAGAAAAATAAACTACTATAACTACCTGCATCCAAATTACCCTATTCTAATCCCATGTACACACATTAGTAGATAAGTTCGAAAAATATTCCTATCGGTTTTATTTTTCCGCTAGAGCGTAATAACACGAAAAGGTTAAAGTAATCAACGGCTACCATTGATTGAAGAACAGAGGAAAGGAATTTCTGAGTTTGCATTGGTTCACCATGATGCAATCTCAATTTGAAACAAGTTAAACCCAATGTTAACTTAAACGTGCAAGCGAGCGGCAAGCCATAGACGCTTTGAAGATGGGACGCAATCAAGAACAATCTGTAGTTCGGAGTTCAGTGAATGCAAAGGAGTAGGATGCTATCTGGCGGAAGGAAGGTTGTGTAACACTTACATTCGATCACTGGCTGTAAATGGAATTAGTATTTACTTAAGAGAACGTTGTTACTCACATTTTAATAGCCAAATACAATTAGGAACGTATGCAATGTTACTAACATTCCGACTCCAGTCACTAAACAGAAATAAAACATACGTACGGTGTAAGGAATGCCAAAGTCTGCTGCACAAAAAGCACTTGAAATACCGTACCCGACGATACAAAATTCTCCTAGGAGTTGAACGAGCACGAGTAATTATTTTGAAGGACAAATATCATTGCTTTTATTCGAATCATCTGAATTAAATGATGGAACAAGTATGAAAAAAACATAGCAGAGGAGAGATAACAAACTATTTGCAAACAAGAAAATATTGTACAAAATTCCCAAAGACAAACTTATTTTCTACATACATCATTGCTACAACCACACTTTTATGGAAATTGAGACGACAAAAATTGAATTACAAGTTTGAAGAGCAAATTACAATGCGTATCAACATTGAGGTCTTTAAACGTTAGAGCCGCAGTCATTCTAGCAGTTATTAACTCTTAATTGCGTTGTTTTGCCAATAATTAGAACATACAAAATACACGCTAGCATCATGCAACAGATACTGTGCACACATTGTGTGTCTGCATTTGATCCATTTTTGAATTACAGATAGTATTATATAAAAGAATCATACCCTTCATTGTTAGAGATTTAGTCAAATCTGAGTCCCAGTACGTTCCTTTAATGAATCTGAGTACTGTTAAATGCGAACTATTTCACTTCATTTATCAACTGAATAAATCAAGCATACCACGTGTAAGGTTCGTCATACTGTATTCAATAAAATGAGTAAAAGAAGTACATTCGTACAATCAAAAAATGTACGTCAAGGTCAAACGCACTACAGGACAATAACGAATTATGCATTCGAATTTAATAAGAATCTTTGATATGGTGGCTATCTGAGCGAGAATGTAAAGCATACTTTAACATACAAGCTCCTATCTGGACAATATTAAGAACAACTATGATCAGCATTCGTACCATAATTACAGATAAGTTTGATAAAATATAGTATCACTCCAGAGGTTGTAGACTTTTGATACTGAGAATATGAAATCCCCCCTGTAGTTTTCCCATGTCGAAAATATGTTTCTGGCTGAAATCCATAAGTGGCATGAAAAAGTGTTGACTAATTCGGTGCTTCGTTATTAGTCATAATTAATATTGATCCAAAGCTATCAAAACTTAATTTTATGTCGTAGAGTAACATGTATTCCATAGAAAACTACGGAAATTTTATTGTTGATAAAAATATTCGTGATATTATAAGGATCAGTCTTGAGTTCGAAGTGAATAGGCAAACAGCTAAACCTTCTACACAAAATTGTTGCAGCGCAGTGGTAGCATTTTTGATATTTATAAAAAGAGTGGGACTTCACAATACTGTACCCATACTAAAGTTCGGGTATATACTCGTAGTAAATTTTTGACTTGAATGCATTGTCTTTATTTTAGAAGCGAGCAAGTGAAACAGATGTGAAATAATCATCAGAAAAACATCATGGCAGAGTAAACCTTAGCTAGCATAGAGCAAGACAATAAAGCAAAAACTTTGAGGTTATCGATAATAATAAGTACAATCACTGGCAAAAATTTTAAGAAAATCTTTCTTTGAAATCGATAGTGATCAATCCTCTGCCGTGCTAGTTTTTTATGAAACAAGGCCAATCTGTACGTCAATAATGAAATCCAAAACAGGTTCTGGCTAGAAAGTCTTCTCTGACGCACGACTCGAAAGACACTCGATCATCCAGAGTCGTTAGAAAAAATACTATCATCGCTTTCAGTTTAAAAGAACTAGCAATCATTTATGATGACAGCGATACAATGATTCCATGTGACAGCCTGCAAGATGAAGAAGGGATCCTGTTCTCCGAGTACAACGAACCTGAAGCGAAGTTTATTCCAGATCAAGGCTCAGAAATTGTTTCCTCGTGAACTCCAAAGCAAACATGTTTTCCCAAATTTTCACCGAAAGACTTGTAAAAAGAAGAAATCTGTACTCATTAAACTACTATTTTTGTGATGATCTGGCACGCAGCAAAAATACTGATCAATATATAAGCCTGTATCGTGAAAAATTAGAAATTGGAGAGACGTATAATAGAGTTAGCAATAACTTCACCATTCGCATAAAAAGAAGGCAAGTGGAAAACGAATGTTTCGTAGTATAGTAATCATATACTGTAAATTACAATTAAAAATTATTACGAGTCTCATTACAAACATCACATGTATTACCAATTATAATTGACCAGACAGTTAAAAATCACAAATTAAAAAATTAAAGACTTTCCTCAAATCCAAGTTTTTCAATATTCTTTCAATTTTTTATAGGAAACAGACAACATTCATTAGCTGTATATCTAAATGACATGTGGCATTTAAAAATGATTTATTATTTAATTTGCCCAAACTCTCTGTGCATCATTTTATGAACAGGAAAAAATAATAACAGGTAGCCTAATAGGTGCACAATCTAAAACACGTTTGGGCATTGATCTTTGGGAAAAAATTCGCCGAATTACAATATCTATATTGCTTGTACTTTTTAAAGTATAACGTGTAACGTTCATATTTTATTGAATAGGTTAAATTTTCAAGTTTTTACCCCTGAACCAAATGTTTCTGACCAACATCAAAAGGCGTGTGCCCCAACTGTTTCCGATCAAAGAAGTACTACCTTACGAAATAAAAGCTCCATAATCAGTAAAATGGTCTGGAAAAGCAATAAAACGAATTTTTTTTATTATGTTAGTATTAAATGCATATTTTTTTCGTAACTAGTCAGATTCAATAAAGGTTTCATACAAGTAAAATAGTATGAAATAATCTAATGTCAACTTTTGAAGCATAAACAAGTTTTGCCTAAAAAAAACAACTTCTTAGCATTCAATGTCGGTGAGTGAAAGAAACACATCGTTATACATCTAATAACATGTTCCAGATAATAAAGCATCTTTTGCATACTTAAGAAGCTGCATAAGCGAGGCCAACAATACTTAGTTCAAACACATCAAGGCTTTATACGTACTTATCCCACTTTGGAAAAGTCAACGCATGTCGTGTAGTAATCCCACTTTGGATAGTTCGATGCAAGTCGAGTAGTAATCCTACTCTGAAGAACTCAACGCATGTCGAGTAGTAATACCACTTTGAACAGTTCAACGCATGTTGAGTAGAAATCTCACTATGGAAACTTTAATTCATGTCGAGTAGTAATCGCACTTAAGAGAGCTCAACGCATTGCACGCAATTATACGCACCCCCACTCAGAATAGGTCAGCGCATGTCAAGTAGTAATTCCACTCCAGAGAGTTCACATGTCGGGTAGTTATCCCATTTTCGCGAGTTCAACGTATGTAGAGTGGTAATCCCACTCTGGAAAGTTCAACGCATGTCGGGTAGTGATGTCACTCTGAAAAGTATTACCCTATTTTGGAGACTTCAACGCACATTGAGTAGTTATCCCACTCTGGAGAGGTCAACATGTCGAGTATAACCCTCATCCAAGATAGTTCAACATGTGTCGAGTATTACCCTCATACATGATAGTTCAACATGTGTGGAGTATTACCCTCATTCATGATAGTTCAACGTGTGTCGAGTACATGATAGTTTAACGTGTGTCGAGTATTACCCCATCCATGATAGTTCAACGTGTGTCGAGTAGTAGTCCCACTATGAATAATTCAACGTATGTTGAGTAGTTATCCCACTCCGAAAAATTCAACTTCACTTCGGTGAGTAAAACGCATGTCGAGTAGTAATTCCACACTAGAAAGTACAACCCACGTCGAGTAGTATTCCCACTCTGGAGAATTTAGCAACACTATGGAGGGTTCAACGCAGGTCCAGAAGTAATCCATTTCTGGATATTTCAATACGCGTCGAGTAGTAGTCCCACTTCAGAGAGCTCAATACATGTCGTATAGTTCCTAATTCTGCCTAGATAAGTTCACTACATGACAAGTAGTAATACCACCTCGAATCATTCAACACATGTCGAATAGTAACCCCACTTGAGAAAGTTCAACGCATGTCGAGTAGTGATCCCATTCAGTATAGTTCAACGTATGTCTAGTGGTCATCTCACTTGAGAGAGTTCAAAGCATGTTGAGTAGTGATCCCATTCTGGAAATTTCAACGAATGTCAAGTATTACCCCAACTCAGTATAGTTCAAAGCATGTCGAGTAGTCATCCCACTATAGAGAGTTCAATGCATGCTGAGTAGTCATCCCACTCTGAAAAGTTCAATCCTACTTTTAAAAGTTCAACGCATGTTAAGTAGTAATCCCACTTAGGAGAATTCAATGCATGTTGAGTAGTTATCCTACTCTGAAGAGGTCAACGCATGTTGAGTAGTTATCCTACTCTGAAGAGGTCGTCGCATGTTGAGTAGTAATCCTACCTCGGGTAGTTCAATTGAGTAGTAATCCTACCTCGGGTAGTTCAATTGAGTAGTAATCCTACCTCGGGTAGTTCAATTGAGTAGTAATCCTGCCACGGATAGTTCAATGCATATTGAGTAGTAATCCTACCTCGGATAGTTCAATGCATGTTGAGTAGTAATCCTCTTTCGGAGAGTTCAACGTATGTCGAGTAGTAATTGCACTCTGGAAAGTTCAACGCAAGTCAAATAATGATCCATCTCTGGAAAATTCAACGCAAGTCAAATAATGATCCATCTCTGGAAAATTCAACGCAAGTCAAATAATGATCCATCTCTGGAAAATTCAACGCAAGTCAAATAATGATCCATCTCTGGAAAATTCAACGTATGTCGAATGGTTATCTAATTTTGGAAAGTTCAACGCATGTCGAGTAGTAACTCAATTCTGTGGAGTTCAACGCATGTCGAATAGTTATCCCACTCTGAAGAGTTTAACGCATGTAGAGTAGCTATCCTGCTCTGAAAAGTTCAACGCATGTCGAGTAGTAATCCTACTACGGAGAGTTCAACGTATATCGAGTAGTTCTCCATAGTTAGTTTCTACTAAATAGAAGGAGCTAACAAGTTAAAAAATGAATATATACTGGTGCCAACAGGGTATTCTACAGGATTACAGCAATACAGGGTGAGTGATCCAAGAATATAATATGTAAGGTAGAAGTGGACATGAACAGAATTGGTAACACTTATGCAGCATACCATATGACATGTCATGACCCTAAAAAAGATAAACTTACAATATATGTTATGAGTAGCTAAATATATAATGAGCAAAGGCTAGAGTCAATAAATAACTGGCAAAGAAAACTAATTACTATGCAAAAAACAATGTGTTGTGTTGGGGAACTGCGGTTTTCTATTCATACCATTGATGCATTCCTTATGCTCAAAATACTTGACGTTAAAATTACAGAGTAGACAGAAGGCCTCAATCACCCTTCAACCACTGAAATCTGTTCGTTCTCTCTCTGGTTGGAAGCACGCGATTTCGGATTGTTGAACCATCGGTGCCCTGATGAGCCTGTTCCGGTGTACTAACTATGTATCCTTTGAAGCTTCGCTCTCTCCCGATTGAGTCACTATGTGAAACTTGACATACTTATGCAACTTTTATTTCTCAGGACCCGGCAATGCATATTTGAATAACGACGGCTTCATTAAAGTGTCATCCTCCAGGTACTCTGGTAACCAACGCGTAATTTGAACTTTAGGTTCGTGTTAACTATTAGATTAGGCGTTAGTGCTAATTATAAAACTATTTTCAGTTGATAAATTAAGAAATTTATTGTGTTCATTTCCCCGTATGGTTTGTATTTTCGGGAACCCCCTATGAGGTACCTAAATTAAAGCAAATATTGACAGTGACAAACATACTGAGAACTGATTCCTTGGTAATAGTTATTTCATTCTCGTTCGCACTGAAATTGGGAAAGAGCAAACAGAAGTTAATATGTTTTACCCCGTATCAGAATAGACTGTCTACTGTATTTTTCTTTCTTCTTTGAGGGACAAACTTGTGAATGGCCAAAATTATCATGGGAAGTCAAGCACTTGCATAGTTCCAAAAATACCTAAGAAAGAAAACTACTTTTCCAGTAAGATGGTGCCCTACCGCACGGGCATTTCGTAGACGGAAGATTTCTCAATGAGCCCCTGCCAAACATACGATTTGGTCGTACTGGACCAAATGTACACAGGAAGTACCAAATTTCATGGGAGGTGGGGAACATCAAAAACCAAGTTCGCGTACCACGATTACCTGCAACCCTGAAAGATCTGAAAAATCGATCACTGAAAAAGTTAGCCAGATCTCCACACTTCATGAAGAAGCAGACTCCAGATATGTTGCAGAAAGTCTAAACTAAACTAAACTGAACTATCACATAGATATTTGCGGAGTAACCAGAGGAGTACACATTAAGTGCCTTTTATGCTAAATTAAACCACAAAAAAACAAGAAATGTTGTTCCTGAAGCTACTAAATGTGAAGGATGATTGTCATGAAGTTACAACCGATACATAATCAAAACCAAAAGGGATTTTGTAAGCCCCTTGTTCTAGAACACTAAAAACTAATTTTATCGATTTTACCTACTATAAAATCAATTTTTTGAGCCGTAGGCAGTAATTTAATCAAATTTATACCATAAACTTTCTAATATAATCTATAAATTTGCAGTGTTATTTTATCTTATTTTTAAATAATGCTTGAGACTATAGTCAAAACTAACGATAATTCAAGCAATTAACCTATGATTCAAAATGAAACTCCCATCATCCTTTGCAGCAATGAACATGATATCGTATTATTTCGGCAGCGTATGCAATCAACGCACATCTCCAATGAACTAAAGAAAGTTCTTGCTCCCAACAAGTATACATCTTGCAAATTTCTTTTTACTTTTAGATCGTCAATAAAAAACTTTCAAGAACAAAAATAAAAAACCACAATTTCTACTCAATATTGTCAAAACGAAGAAAAAATTATTTTAAGGCACTTTAGGAAGCAACCGCCACTTTCTCCTCAACATCGTCGATTGGTGGTATTGTTGGCAATACAAAACAGCCAATCTTATAAAGAAATTGTTTTAGAATATATCCTCATTTTTATTCTGGCAACATGCAGCAAAAAAAATTACGAGTACATAAGGATGCCACGCGGAGTTTTTGGTGCATGTTACTGGTCAAAAATTAGGAGTTTAAAAAAGAGATCCATACAGAAAGGAATAACTCTTGTCATCTGCTTTACAACTCTTCATTCATTTAACGCAGCGCAAATAAGCGATGTCACATACGATTATGCTTTAAATTATAACTAAAGTTAATATTTCAAATATACCTTAGTGTAAAAAATTGTAATACGACAGATATCCATAAGTTTACGTGAGATCGTTTACGAATTTATTAAAATGCGATATATATATATATATATATATATATATATATATATATATATATATATATATATCTCATAATGTTATAGTTTGAATTCCACGTTTCGGTTGTATTCACAGCAGTTATTAAGCGCTTCTTTGTCTTTTTAAATTCTCTCATATTGTTACTGCATAATAAATTCATTAACCTCGAATCCAATGGAAAAGATTTGTATAAAAAATATTGCGACAGACTAATGTCATATTATGCAATGAAAAGCAAAGCTATTTACTGAGAAAAGCTTAATTCACGATATGCTTTCCTTCTTCTGTTCTTTGAAATTAAAGATTTACTAAACCATCGAACTCAGTTACGTAAATGCTCTCATAATGTAATTGCAAAGATTACTGCGTACACATAATCACGCGGCAAGCTCCCTGTTTTCCAAACAATCATCCGTTTAAAAAACGTCATCCAATATAACTTTATATAAGAGAAGCAAGACTCTTCAAACGAAGGTAAAACCATTGTTCGAATAAGAATACTATACAGCGAAAGCCTGACTTATGAATTGTGTGGGTGATTTTACGGTCCGCTTTTCCCAGCTCAGAGTAGTCGACAGTTACGCTAAAGTAATTGTGAAGCATTCGTTCAACTAGTTTTCACATTTAACGGAACGAATAAACGTGAAAGAACTGGCGCAAAACAACATGAAAATAAAAAATATATTAGATAATACTTACAGACCAGAAAAATTGATTTCGCGTAAAGGTCACATGCGTAAAGAGATTGTTTAGAGAAGCACGTACTTCCATCATGAACGGTATCAAGTGTGCGGAACAAAGGTGAGAAAGCACAAAGACATGATGAGCGAATTTACCTCCCGTATAGCTTAACCATTAGAAGTGACTGAACCCTCGAGAACAACGCATGCAGAATAGTTTCACAAGAGCACAAAGAGTGTCAGAATGGCGAGCGAGCAGCAATGATACACAAAAGCGTAAATAGCAGAAGTCTATGTTACAAAGCAGATGACGACAGTGGCAGTCTCTTGAGCAAGTGGAAAAGAACAACGTCCTCTAGCAGCGCGTAACTGAAGTGCGAGCTTGCCGACCAAAGATGCTTGAAAAGCAATCAGGAGGATGGATTGCAATCGTAACTGTGAAGGTGTTGATTACCTCAGCTATTGCTTTGTCGACAATTGCCTGTTTGCTTAAAGAACATTTTGCAGCTTCACTCAGGAACAACAAGCGTCGGGCCTCCCACCCAACACGATAGATGAAAAATGCCACAGGGAAGAGCGATCATCAACATCTACGGAATGATTTAGTTGAGTTAGAAATAAAAACTCAGTCATTAAACAATCAAACTAAGATTGATTCACGAAGAAGAATAGGGTTACTACTATACGCCTGAAAACAAAATGTGCCTTGAAAATTTCAGCGTGGCTGCGTTAGAAGGTAACCACAAAGTACAATGCATTTCTTTACATACGTGGAAATTGCTACCACTTTGGGAAATAGAAGATAAGTGTTGGACCATTTATATAAGAAAAGGATTTATTTACAATTATTATGCCTAAGGAACAAAATATATTTCTATTCACAGTGCTAATAAAGAGAAAAAATCTGACCTGATCCCGTAATTTGAATATAAAGTTATTAAATTTAATGAGTCTACATTATAAGCATTTTAAAAGTAAAGAGTCGCATGTTAAATACATGCGACTTTTATTTTATTTTCTAGTCAGTTACCCATTCGCAAAACACACTCGTTTCTCTTTAAAAATCATACATGTATTTGGCCTTTAATTTAAGAATGAAGAATTTGTTGGAAAAATTTGGTATCCATTCGACTAAAAATAAAAACTATTCATGTTTTTGAAAGCTGGTATCCTTAACACGTCTCTTGCGATTGTCTCGCCGGTGCAAATCTTTATTTTGTACATACAATCACTAGAAAGCTTTGACAAAATTACAGAACCTAACCAGAGTGACCCACCAGGGGGTCACTTCACAGAAAATGCGTTAACCCTTTCGATCCGGCTTTTGCTTTTTGTTGGGACATATATGTCCCAACAGAATCAAAAGGGTTAACATAAAATGCATAGTTGTGGCTCGCCACATAAAATCCCAACATGGTCGTGAACGAAGAATAACAACAATACTCGAGTGGAGAAAAATTATTTGTCCAAGACAGTTCTGGTTTCGTGCATCATTTTTTAAATACGCTAAAACCCTGCACTTCGTGTATCATCTTCTGAGACAATGACTGCAGTGTAAAATACAAATAAGTAACAGCTAATGTAGCGTATGTGGTCATACGATTATTTTGTGTCATTTTAATATCTTTTTACCCTTCTATATCATGTTACCAAACAATTTTCAGTGATTTCATTTGCCAAATCAAGGTATACCCAAAAAACAAATTGTTCAATCTCCTTGTGTGTGAGACAATGTACGCAACTATTTTAGGTCCTGTTTTAAACTCCCTTTAGTCCGCAGCTACTTATTATTAGCTACTTAAAATAAGACTCAGTCCCATGAATTTATTTATGCATTTCTTGCAATACATTACCATTAAGTGTTTTTAGATTACAAAATTTTTCATGAAATACAAACTTAGAGTTATAGTAGGCTTACATGCATGAATGTGCACAAACGTGGTATTAAAATGGTCGTTCTAAACCGTTTATTTTGGCTTCGAAGGATAAATGTTTCAACTGAGTTATCAATTACAACGCGTGCGTCCACAGAATGTATTCATTTTCAAGACCCCTCGAATACAGACGTATTCAGAGAGCATAAACTAGAGCAGGCCGCGTGTGTCTGTGAATTGGTCGTAATGGCCCAACCGGTATTTGGAAGCACGACAGTGACCGCGTTAGAAACTTGGAGTTTCGGCAGCGGCGCTCATCACAACAGCGTGACCCTGCTAAGTAATGCTCGGAAACCCTCCATTGTTTACGGGCCTGTATTCGGGACTTGAATTGAGTTACGCTCGTGAGCCCTAAACAAGCCCCGTCAGTTGCAGCACTGAGTCTATCTCTTGGCAGCAATCAATGGTTTCTAACCGCTTGTTTATGAGTCCTCGCATTAGGGGCTATCGGCATCTCGATGTCTTTCCTATTTTCTCTCTGTAGGAAATGGTCTTGATACATTGTGACCCATTTACAAATACACAGTACGAAGGTCTAATTAATTAGTCAACACCTGAAGAATGGCGGAGTCAAGAGCCAGAATACGCCACGCTGCTCAAACATGATTAACCTCAGTACACTCAAGAAAGTAAACATTGTACAACGCTTTGTGTCCTTAATTCCACTAGGCTTCACCCGGAAAAATGTTCCCAGGGATTCCAGTTGATTCCATTGGCATAGGCCATGTAGTATTGAGGCAAGTTTAAATCAATTTTGTAAAATTTCACCGCAGAATTTTATTTGGTAACGAGTCTGACGCTCAGCGTCGATCTGTTTTCATCCTCTGGTCAGTGTCAGGCGTCACTGTTCTCATGCATAAATGTGAGTTCCGCTAGTTCATTCAGTTGCTTAAAGACAAAGCACTTCGCACGCCAAGAGAAGATGTCACTAAAAGAGCAAAAAGAGAATTTGATTTTTTTTATATTGCTCGCTTCCCGTACCTCAAACTCCTTAGCCTAACGACACTGAGTGAACAAACACGTTTTCAAACTTCCAAGTGTACAGACAATGACTCAGCAATCACGAAAGTTCATGCAGTCAGGATGACAAATGAACTAACAGCATCATGAAACCTACTACGGGAAAACTTACCGAAACAGAATTTTTAGCAACCCCGCTTGCTTATTATTGTCAATAGACAAAACGTTCATAACACTGCAACATGTTTGCAATTCTCCAAACCTACGTATATAAAGCTCGTACACTTGAGCAGACTTATTAAGTAAAACATGTTTCCCATGAAAAAAATTAAAAGCTTACTTGTTCGGGAACACTAACATTCATCACACAATATCTAAATGTGGGTTTTTATTCCTGTTCAGAACTTGAATGGTAATTAGACTATGATTCCGTGGTAAAGTTTGCTTGAATAAACGTTCTACATTCAAAGAATGACCAAGGCAAATAACTGCGTAATTCTAGACTGTAATTCTGATTGAAACACAACTATAGAAACACAACCCACACATGTAAAATATGAAACTGCGAAGTATAAATGTACATAGAGATTTGTCTGATAGCGAACTCATCACATCTAATCAATCTAAAATCAGTCTTCCTTTTTTCAATTTATTTTTCATAGGGACAAATCAATGAGCATTTCAGTTAGAAAAATGATGCTAAATAAACCCACACAGATGCGCAAATTATTTCCACACCTGTAAAGTAGCCACCGTGGTCGAGTGGTCTACGGCCTGTCTCATGTATCAGGTCTCTGCCTCGTGCAGAAAGACTGCGGGTTCGAAACCCGGCCGTGAACACTCGTTGTTTCTTCGCGCCGTGAGCTCGCACATATCGGTAAGGCTTACTGGGTAAGCACTCAACACGCCCATCAAACCTCTCGGGATCGTCGCATGGAGCTCACCATCACCCTTACTCTTAGAATGTTAACCTTAAGAATTTGAAAAACCAATGTACTAATGTCTATGTACTGTGTACTTAATTGGAAATAAAGTTTTTTTGTTTGTTTGTAATACCTTCGTTGCTGGAAAATATTTGTGTGTTCTAAAAATTTATCAAATCAACATCTAGCAAACCGCAGTACGACTGCAACACTTTCAGTCACACGAACACAGAGGAAATCATAAAAATCCCGTTGAGCAACGAGATCACGTACGGGCTACATTCGCAATAAACATGACCTAAACTTTCTACTTCCTACACAAGGTTGATTTTCATAGATAACATAAGAAAGTTTATTTCTATTCCCTTTCAACCTATAGAATTGAACACAATCTCATGTGAAATTTTTATGAAATTTGAACAAGATTGCAGCCAACAGAATGGAAAACCTGAAGGACACTACGATAAATGAAGAAACTAGCTACTATGAGAAATCAGTACTTTCTCATTCGAAACGAAACTATTGAAGAGTAGAGAAACAAATTTGATTGAGGATTAGTTGAACAGAAATTACCCGCCACTTAGTGATAACAACGATGGAAACAGTTTACTAAATTGAGGCACTTTTAAATAGATGTAAGATCCAGCAATAGTTCACTGTGGAACAGATGACATAGACTGCACCCAGATGCGCTTCTTTGACACTTGGAAATATTAATCATCAAGTCTAAAGGTTCCAAGGAAATGCTTGTCTCACGCTCTTATTCGACTTCTTTGGAGCAAGCAACTACATTTACCCCCTAGAGTTCATGCAGCACGATTTTCAACAAGCATTCGATTAAGCGTTCGATTAATTTTCTGATCGAATAACGGAAAATGTATGACCTATACCTACATTGGTGTCCAGTTAATGAGAATTACCAATACCCGATGGAAATATCTAAAAAAAGATACTTGATACGGGACCAATGCTGAAACTATTCCTTAAAACTGTCAATAGTAAATATACTAGCATATGCCGACATGATCATGTAGTATAGGCCTATCCCGTCGTCACATCTATCCAAGTAAACCCTTATATCTGCTAGTAGTGTTTTAGCTGCTGAAGGAACATCTCAACAAGACGAAGAGTTGGCACTAAAGCAGGTAGATTAATTATCGAAGATGGCCATACCAGTTAGTTGTATGGAATGCAGGTGTGCCACACGAAAGAGAAACCGGAAAATATATATTCATTTACAAAATTGACCTCACAAGAGTATCCTGCAACAAGTACTCCTGATTCTGGAGAGGAAATATGCAGGGCAACCCCAGTGAAAAATCAATGCCCTAAGGTACAGTGACGAGAATAAACACTATCAGTACATCCATCCGAGGGAGGCTCAGGATTCCTACTTACACCCAAGGAACCCTAAGTCCCCAAGAAATAACTAAAAACAATCATCTGGTAAATTGTTGTGAATCGAGGCCTATTTTTAGTATATTTATGGATGAATTTACGGTTGTTGTATAGTACAAAACAGACGATAGCAAATTCATTTTAAATTTGTATGATAAGTTATGCAAATTATTTAACATCGCCCATATACATACAATAAAAGAAAATAGAACTAAAGGAAGAGAAAAAGATTTAATTTCAAGATATGTGATGTTAAAACAGAATTTACAAAATTTTCAGGCTGTGATGCTGCTAGGCATTTCAAATTTATTGTGCAATGTACACTGACATAAATAAGTCATCTTTCAAAATTTAGACAAACTTCTCTTTGTTTTCGCACAAATACAAACATTCTTAATCAACACACAACATTATACAGGGTGTCTCAAAAAAATGTACTCACCCTTTAACCGTTGTTAACATGCTGTCTTCTTTGTGTTGCAGGTGTGAGGTTCGAACCTTTGCGAACATGATTCTTTAATCACATTTAATCATGTTCGCAAAGGTTCGAACCTCACACCTGCAACACAAAGAAAACAGCATGTTAGCAACGGTTAAAGGGTGAGTACATTTTTTTGAGACACTCTGTATATTAGGTTGTAACACAAGTACTGCTAGTTTAGGACCTACACACCGAAAGATACTACAAGTGTTTGTGCTAGAAGAGAAGACCATTCAGCACGCCCTCCTGAGTGACGATGAGACGCTTGCAGCTCAATTGTACGGTCGGTAACTGCAATGGCTTAACAGAGTTGTAGCAATAGAATGTTCAATTTTAGCCAATCGCTGTGGTTTTATTTTTCATGGAGACAATGCAAGTCCACATACAGCACAAGCAACTCAATGTCAGCTTGAGGCTCAGGCTGCGAAATACTGACCTTAATCTCCGGGGATTGCTCTGAGGGATTTTCATCACTTTTGTTAATCTTCACAATCATCAGAGAGAAAATGATCTTCACTCTACAGACCAAGCCGTAAATGAGCTGAAACTTTTACGACTAGGGCACTAAAACAGAGAATATTACTAAGAAAACTGATAAGCATTTCATAAAACTGGTGGATGGGTGGATAGAGATTTTTGACCGAGATGAAGCTCATATGGAAGAGTAATATTCAATTAACTAAATGTTCACATGAACTTTAACATTGAATTGTAAAGCTTCCAAAATTTATAGCAATGAGAGCTAAAATTATACCTGCAATCGTAAATGCGTGCCTCGAATACCAGACCAAGTTTGTGTATTATGCAAGAAATAGACAAACTTGGCGGACTTCGTGTTGTATATGAGATGGGAGAGTTGAGATGCGTGAGGTAGAAGCTAAAATAAATCATCTCTCCGTATAGCTTAAATATGGATGCTTCAGGTTATCAACGAAATTTATACATGCAAACCATAATATTTTTAATGAAATTATCTACCGAAAAAATGACTATTTCATTAAGTAAAAATAAAAGTGGTGGCAAAAATCTGAAAAAAAGCTTTTTACAAGATAAAGAAAACGTTTTTTAGTTAACGTTGAATCTGCTGATTCGTTTTAACACATTTCCTGCGAAGGGACCCAACGGTGGGTCACTCAGGTTAGGTTCTGTAGTTTTTCAAAGCTTTCTGGGGACTATGTGTACAGTGTAAAGATTTGTACCGGCTAGGCAATCGCAGGAAACGTATTAACTGAGAATTTTAACACGTTGACTCCGAAGTGGTACGTATGTGTACCACTAAGGTTAGGTTCTGTAATTTTGTCAGATCCTTCTAGTGACTACGCGTACAAAGTGAAGTTTTACACCAATCAGGCAATCGGAGGCAACGTGTTAAAGAGTACTCGTTCATTTTTTTATGAGTTATCTGTCCATTTTTTAAGGCTCCTTAAATTACAAATTTGTAGCTAATTCAGATGTGTTCGAAGTGCGCCACAGTCAATACAGTTAAAACCAAACTGAATTTGAACAAATTGATAGAATTCTCGCATTAGAGAGAAACGCTTCTTATTGTAAACTATGATGCACCCCGGCATTTTCTCCATTGCTCACACGAGCGCTGACTATAGCAAGTGTCCTTGGGACTAAAACGAAAAATTCTCGTTTTATCCCCTAACTTCTTTGACATACTCCTACTTGCACGTGAAATTAAAATAAACTCCGAGAAGAACCGAATTACTTCATCGACTCTACCGCCCACCTCTATTTGTTCGTTCCGTCCATTTGAGCCTAATTTTCTGTTTTAGAATTTTACTTTTAAACCCAGAAAGTAAGCTTTGGGTCTAAAACACGATTATAATACGATATTACGCATGTCCGTCTAATATTATTACAGCGTTTCATTTTTTCCTTGAGATGAAAACTTAATTACTTAATCGGTGTTCACAACTCGCATTTGCAATTTTCAGGATTTAGATTGACGTTTCTGTACAATGAACGCTAGACCTTAGTTCTGGCAGTAATTTTGCTCAGACATCCAAGAAAAAAAATCGAAGCTTGGCCATTTGACGCAACTGTCGGAAGCGTAATGGGGTTGTCTGAAGGTCATTGCAAATAGCAGCCTTCAACCGAATTTTTGCAACGCAATTTCAATTTGTTGACTGAAGAACTGCTAAAAGTGCCGCAGAACTTCGATTTTATATCTTTGGAGGCATCATCTTCATTTCTTGCACAAAAATGATTTATCTTATTCACAGATTTTCAAGCAGCTCCGGTAAGACTCCGACAAGCGTAATTATTTCGGACAAATTTTCCAATAACTTTCTTATTTTAGACAACTGACGTGAATACTTGTGTTCGTAATAATCGATGAAAATCTCAACTTTCAAAAAATCCAACATTTACAATAGTGATAAGGATATTAAATAACGAACACACTGAACTAATGAGGATTTTATTCCGTCGCTGAACCTTCCGGAACAGCAACTTTGGATGTTGCATCAGAGCTCCTTTCAACACGACGCAGAAAGGCCAACGGCAAGATTTTCAATCATCGTTTGCGTAGTCCTATTCCCATTAACCTTTACGCTTCACACCTAATGTAACTTTTATTACACATGAAGATCGACGAGATCCATTTCGCTTTACTTAGAGGCTTTCTCCCGACTTCCCTTATCAAGGAATACATCAACACGTGAACGCAGAGCCCATATGTACTCGCGTTTAATTGAAATTGCGAAGATGTATTACTGACTAGCTGCAGTCTAATGATAACTTCTCCTAAACATGTCTTGCTTTTTCGTATACTGCGCGAACGTATCATTTTCATTGAAGAACATTCATTAACATTAAAGTTGTGGAAATTTAGTCACTTCAGTTTGTAAAAATATATTTCTTACTTCATCGCACAACAGTAAATGAATTTTCGGTAACGATTCAAATGAAATGCTTGCGTATGTTCAAGACAGGAATTTTTCCAGTGTGATTCTTGTTAGCGAGAAGCCTGACTCCAAGACCTCCTTATCAGAGAGCAGGGAACAATCGTACCCCATCGCAGATAGGGTAATATGTGACCAAACTTTTCTTTTCTAAGCAGCACTGACACTACGCACAGATATTTGACTGACCAGCCGAGACTAACAGTTAGCCCTAAAATCGAGTTCGTATTTGTGGAAATCGCTTACAAAACTTCATACTAACTACGTGAGCATTATGATCCAAGTATACTGTTTAAATTTCCGAATACACCAGAGAAATAGTCGTTTTAAAAGAGGAATTCAACGGACGACACTTTCCAGTCCTTTCGTGTGAGGTTTAACTGTCAAATTAGAAAGGGTTAACTAAACAGTCTTGTTAGGGCAACCTGAGGTTTGGATAATCTATTTATAATGGGATTTCTGCACAAGGCAGAACGTTTACAAATTGTTTATATTAGGTTTATCGCATTCTTTTTCCTATAATGACAAACTGAGGTTTGTTTGTCAAAGTATAAGCATATGGCCAAATGTTCGATCAAAAACTTATATAACTTACTAGATTACATGTATGGAAGTTTAGAAGACATATGGTAGCAATTTATATATCAATTTCATAAATGAAACAAGTGATTTACTCTTAGATGAAATTCGACAATATATTATGCTAACATTCATGTCTATGTACCTGAACACCGTATATTTCAAACTACAGGTAATATAAGAGTGTTGTGAATCACAATTGCAGTTCAAACTAACAGCTTAACCCGCAAGGCAGGATGCACAGATCCTTCGTCATGCAGTTTGTCAATGCAGAGCAGGTCAAAGAAAAGAGGCTCGTCATCGAGAAAGACGGAAATGACAAAGATGTGCATATGGCGTATCGAAGAACTGTAATCGAGGTGAAACCTCACTAATTTTCAAAACCGCAACTCCACACGAAATGACGGCTTGGCAGTCGTCAATATGGTATTTTCAAGTATAAAAAATAGCACGCATATATCATTAAAAAGATTGACAATGCACAGGAAAAAATTGTAAATTAAGACAGCTAGTGTCGTCGTAGGTAAGGAAATTCGTGTTCGGTTCATAAGTAATGTAAAAATATTCAAGTGCTTCATTGACGTATCTGAACAACCCAAACTGTACACTGTCATTTATTTATGGAACCATAAAAATAAAAAATAAGCCTAACGAAACACCACGATGAATATTTTAAGGGCATTGGTACAACGTATTTCAGGATCAATGAGACAGCAGGAGCTAGTCAGCGTTATTGGAACAAGTTGAAGTATCCGATTTCTCCTAAAACCACAGAGCAAAATTTCTTCCAATTATAGAGCATACTAAATCCACCCTAAAGCGATCTGACCAGTCTAACGTCAATTGCGCACTTTACACAACCGCAAATAGACACTACAGCAGAACATGCAACGAGATACGGTTGCACAAGAAATTATTTTAAATACCGAGGCGAGTTGAGTATTGCGACTGAACCTCGGTGAACGAAACTCTTTCACTTGAAACTGAAAGATTTTTGTCAACTCGGATCGAAATTTTTTGATGTGCAAACCACAGAATAGGATGAGAATTTATCAAAAAAGTTCACATTTTGTTTCAACTCCAATGTTTTGTGGAGTAAAACCTGATAGTTGAAAGTCTAAATTGAACCTTCACAGACGAAAATGAGAACGTTTCAGTTTCTTAGAAATAACCACTTTAATTTTATGTGACTCAGAATACCACACATTTAATATTAGCTACAAGTGTGCGTGTGGTAATCCAAATCGAGATAAATCCAAACTACTTGTTCGACAAACTCTTTTGCAACCATCTAGTATGACCCAGTTCGTCTCATGCTAAGAAAATAATGGTGGAACTACGTCAAAACAACAAAGCTCCACTATGCAGGTAATTAGTGAGTTTGTAGTAACATCATAGAAATACAATGTGAAAGATCGTGTTTGTTTCATTCATGGAGCAATAACATCGCTGTCTTCTATGTTAGTGTGAGTTCATAAGCTGAGCATTAGAAATGAAAATCAAGTCCAGTTTTTGTAAATCGTTATCTGCGTTTTTGTGGCAAGAAGCTCTGCCACTTACATCACTTTCTACAGAGATCGAAACCGCAGCACAAGGTACACATCCTTTAATAAGAACGAAGCGAAAGAGAAGTTTCAAATGTGAAGGACAAACGAGTGAGATAATCATAGTGAACGTATGGTTAATACGGCCTGTCCAGTCCTGATGTGTTATTAGTGTGCCTTGCCAAGAGAAATGTCAAATGAACATATTAATTATTACTTCTCGCATCCTAAAAAGAATCTGAAGAAAATTAGTGCACAAAAAAAGCACAAATCAAAACCGAAACTCAAAAACACATGTGAAAAGATGTAACACTTAAATGTTTCTGGAGTATGAATGACACAGCGTTCTAGTGTCCGGCCCCAATTCATTAATATTCATGTATTGGACTGTCACCCATTACTTTTCAATGAAAAAAATTAACATGAAAAAATCGTAACGTACATTAATAAACTTAATAACCTAATGACTTGAGACAAAAACTAGACAACTTCGTAGGTCCCTTATCTTAATTATGATTTCTACAACAAATAATTTTAAAATCTTCATATAATGCTCTACGTTGTTCATGAAATGACACTCTCGGCAAAATGTAAAGAATTCATTGAGCTTTTTGGATGGCAAGCGTTACTTCATTGTCCAATTCAGTAATATTGCAACAAATGTGAAATGCGTGTGCATGAAACAATGTTTAATACAATTATTTATCGAAGCGTGAAAACCCTATCACATTTTATCCAGAATTCGTCCACTGAGTCGCCGGTAACACTTACAACTCAGGAAATCCTGGAAGACAAAGTTAATAGCTCAATAAATGCCATATTTGTTGGTTACAATGGACTCGGATGGTATTATGACAATATTTAATGCCCGCACTGCGACTTGAGAAGTAAAAAAAATGGCATTGTGAAGCATTGAACAATCGATAGAGCAACAAGGAAGGAAGGAAGGACTTGTGGCTATTCTCAGGAGCGACATTTCCAGCATGAAATTATCCAGGGTGAGGGCATTTTACCATCCACGCTGTCTAAAATACACAATACTTTCTCAGAAACACGATCGCTTTTACGGCAAAGAAATTAATAAAATTAGGTTCTTAATCAATAATAAATTCGATTACGGGAATACACCACTAAAATAAATCGAAATACATCAAATATTTTGCGTATCTTTAAACATAGCAAAATTTCACCCTAAAAATAACCTGTTGGCAATGGTAGTGGCTCAGATTTAAAAGGGAACGATTTCCCCAAAATCATCATATAGAGAGAAGTGAAAAAACTACAAGAATGGTGAGTCTGTGTAGTAAACAAGCGCAAGTCGATTCCAAAATCGTAAAAGTGTAATGCGAAGGAGCAGGTTGGGAGAAGGCCACTGATCAGGGCACTGATTGCATGCGTGGGGCAGGCAAATTATAGGAAAAAATTTCGAAGATAACCGCGGCTTACTTTTCTTCCAAAGATCTTCTGAGAAACCAATCTGAGGCATTAGCAATAACGGTTCATTCCTGATCGTAGTGATTGTAATCAGGCGAGCTTATTAGCCTCACTTCGGCCGGTGAAATAAAATAGGCAAACAGAATGCTGTAAAGGTTCTCCAACCTTTGATTTTGTTGATAACTTAACTTTCACCACTGTAAAAGGGAACCCAGAAAAAATATTGTTCAGAAACACATCGAAATTATTTGCTAGTTCTAGAATTTTTACGGAAATTGTTAGCTAAATTGCAGTTAGTTGATTTGAAAATTCTCATGATAATTTCAAAGTATAACTCATATTTATTCTTCAGATACACGAAAACTTTTTCAGAAGCACGAGTTAGAAATCACAACGCAACATATTACCAGGGTCAAAATTTCATTTATTTCATAAAGGTGAAACAACTTCCCTTCAGAATCAGATTGAAAAAATATCTCTGGACACGGATCGCTGAACATACTGATCCAAGTCATGCGATACTAAAACTTATGTGTATCCTCATACGGTAAATACGACTAAAGTTTTACGACAGGCGAAGAAAAGGAACAAGCACATCGGAAGTCCATTTCACATCTTGGTAGATATCACCAAGAATAAAATAATTAAACATCCGACGAGGCGCAACACAGAAATGACGTCCAGAAAAACATTCACAGACAACTAATGAGGTCAAACAGCCACTTCCCCTAGTTTTCTTCTGAGAAAAGAAACAGTAGAATGCAATGCATCCATATCCAGTTCCTGAAAATAAAGTAACAACATGAGCAGACCGAACAATGAGACTACTCAGCCCATTGATTTGTTAAAGCTCAGTCGAGGTAAATCTCAATAGGCGGACCAAACTGATGGCAGATCAGACACAATAGCAAGAAGTTACTTGCTTCAATAGCCCTAAACAATGAAGGGTGCGAAGCTTGAACGATGGAGCGTGTCCCAAGTTGGTGTCGCCTCTGAGATTCGTTTGTTTGAAACTGGTGATGAACCGCATTACGTTTGAGGAAATGAACCTCTTGATCAGCTCGGCAGCGGTAGTGCGCTTTACCTACGACTCAATGATTTCATTTTTTAGCCGAACCGTCATCCTTCCTATGTATCTGAAAAGCGGTGAGCCCATCCAAGTTGAAACTTCACTCAGCCGATGCTAGGGATTTTCCTACGAGCCTCTGAGATTCAACCGATGTCCGTCCACGTTTTTATCGGAAGATTAAGCAGTATTAACCCTTTAGCGACTAAGTGGACTATTCGGTCGCCTTTCACGGTCTTTGGGAGAATTGTTCTAATAATTAAACAGTGAGCAATATGAGGTTGCTACTAGGTTTGAACGCTTCGGCATGTTACAGCGTCGTTCTTTTGGCTGCCTGGCTCTCAGCATGCTTCATTGCATCAGCGTACAGACAGTCTTTGTGAGCTTAAATGTAGAAACTAGAAAAACAAATTGGTCGCTAAAGGGTTAATTTGCTGCTGTGCCCATTCCAGAATAGAAATGTAGCTGCACTTTCTTCAATCAAGCGAGAGCTGGCAACGATCAGTATACAGTAGAAGTTTCCCTAACACAAATTAAGTCAAGTTTTGCAGTAGTCATAGGGAAACCTTCCAATTTCTTTCAGCTCAAGAATTAAACTATCCGTTTCCTAGCCTTTGTGGAAGCACCACGCCCAACCCGTCTTCATCGAGTCTTTTGCAAGTGTAATTGCTACGATACGAAGAAAAATTAAACTGATGCAATATATGAATTTTAGTGTGAAATAACTGGATCAATCATTTTGTTCAAATCGTAATTTTATTTTAAAAGTTTAGAAGTGGAAAAACTGCAGAAGTTTTAAAATCTATGGGTCTCATAAATTCTGCAAAACACGTGACTTCCGGATATGAATGGGTGGAAAAATGTGCGGTAAAAACAAAAACTAATCACATGAAATTTTTTTCTTAACTGGAAAAATTGGGAACATTTCTGCGGACGTTGACATGTTACAAACGAATAACCCATTAGTTCCGCAGATTTTTTTTTAGGGTTTCGATCAAACTTTGTACCTCAAAAATATACCCATTCGCTCTCATGGTCATGCTGCTACCGAATTAGTGTATCAGACCTCAAGACAAGACACATAATAAATATTTTCCATTATAGTTTGATACAAAATATGATTACTGTGTTGGTGAAACTTTACATACCCATTGCTTTGTGATTCCATTTGGCATAGCTTCGATAAAATAAGTTAAGGTGGATTAGCATTGAATCTCTTGAAGTTTCCTCACTAGCACTAGGCTAGCTCACCATCAACACTAGCACTAGGTTAGCTCAACATCAGCACTAGCACTACGTTAGCTCAACATCAGTACTAGTACCAGGCTAGCTCAACATCAGCACTAGCACTAGGCTAACTCAACATCAGCACTAGCACTAGGCTAGCTCAACATCAGCACTAGCACTAGGCTAGCTCAACATCAGCACTAGCACTAGGCTAGCTCAACATCAGCACTAGCACCAGGCTAGCTCAACATCAGCACTAGCACCAGGCTAGCTCAACAAATAAATTTTTGTTACGTGCTTTTGCTTTTGATAACAAGACATGTAAGTTCTTGAATATTGTACGGTATTCCAGATAACGAAGGTTCAAGTTCAACTTGTTTTCATAGAGTTCCGTTTCATAATTTCGGCTTAGAGTTAAGTACCAGAATTAATTTACCTGCTCTTGAAGATAAGGAAACGTACAACGAGAATCAAAAAAATGGAAAAATCCCAAACCGAAACAATCTAAGATTAACAAAGAAGTTAATTCAATTAGTTTGACGACAGCGACAACTCAATAATTATTGTCTTCTGTTGTCCTGCCTTCACTCCAGGAAAACCAAAGATTCCTTCATTATGTAAGTGATTCTGAAAAGCATGTTGAATGAATTGCACATGGAATAGAAGGTGGAGAAACTAGTATGTAAACCTGATCTCTAAATCACCTACATGAAAAACGCGGCGTCACTGTTTTGTACAATAATAGTAAAAACAGTAGTGTCAGCAGCGTCACTGTTATGCACAATAGTAGTAGAAACTGAGTAGTGTCAGCAGCGTCACTGTTTTGCACACTAATAGTAGAAACTGAGTAGTGTCAGCAGCTTCACTGTTTTGCACACTAATAGTAGAAACTGAGAAGTGTCAGCAGCGTCACTGTTTTGCACAATAATAGTAGAAACCAAGTAGTCTCAACGGCCTCACTGCCGAGTAGAATAATAGTAGAAACTGAGTAGTGTCATTCACAATGTTTGAGAGACCATTGATTTGAACTCTTCAATGAAACCTGGGCTTTTTGGCGACTGGCAGGTGTATGACTTTGCAGTAACTCTCAGAATGAAGCGAATGATAGATTTCTGAGCCTAATTATACTTTCTTCTGCAATACCATCTTCTTAATCCTGGCAGATCAGGAAAAGGCAGCTTCGTTGGCTCAGAATCATTACCGTAAAATTAAAAAATAAACTCGTCCCTAATAAATGAATTTGTGCATACCTGTTATTGTTGAGGTCCATACTAGCGAGACCGTGAAGAAAATGTTAAACAATGGCCGAGGCTCAGGCGTAGAATTCATCATCCCGCGTTGATGGAATAATCCAGCACGTGTTGCTCATACTTCACATGAAATCCACAGCATTCACTGAAACACACCTCTTCTGCACTACATTACAGTCTAATGTTCAATCATTAAATTAATGTTTGGAAAACGAACGACGTATACACCGGAAGTTACAATTTTGATTTACGTTAGTGTTCACGTTTTGCAATTTTAGTTTCACAATCACACGTTCAAGTTTTCACATATTTTCACTTGAAATTCAACGAAATTTGTGTTGGGAATACATAGTTTTAGATCCATTCAGGATTCCGTTAGTTTCCAGTCTTAGAGAGAGCCTGGAAAGCTCCAGATATGCACTTCGAGTTCTCAGTTCCAGATTTAAGCAACTTTCCAATTGCACCAGCTTAATTCACGCTCTAACCCATGACTGGTGTCCAGTGCGGTAAGTATTGCCTCCAAAAAATCAGAATATGAATTGTTCAAATGAAAAAAGTCATACAGTAAACAAGACCGAGTTGTTCGTGTCTGATTGGAGTATAGCTTTGAGCCACACACCTCTCATGACAGCTGCTACACTGGCACTGACTTGGAAACTGGAAGGCTGGAATGACAGAAAGAAAACTGCAGGTAAGTCTGACTCCCAAGCTGATGCGCAACAGGTGAACTGCTCCGCAAGTATTTACGTATTATTGTAGAATGCTGTACCTATTCACAATAAAATATTTTCATTTGACTTGCAGTAGAGTTCTAGGAGATTTCCTGGATCTCGGACAGCTCTAAGGTTCCAGAAAGAACAGAATCTACCCGTTCCTAGCAAACGGTTATAGATTCTTAAATGAAATAATTACGACTCTACCTAATAATATTTAATCACGGATTCGCATAACCTGAACACTTTTGACAGTGATAAAATAATTGAAACAAAAAGTGATGGTAGTAAATTGCTTCATAAGTGTTAACAGCAAGCAAGTGCGCAGTATAAATAATCCCTAACAAATTGCGTCACCATAGGCATAAGTTACGTGGGCATAGGGGACACATTCCCAAAAGAAACCTTATCCTTTAGACTTGTATATGGTTAGTACATGAGGCCTAAAGAAGGATTATGGGTAGATGATGTGATTGTAGATGTAAAAATGTATGGTTAGTAAATGTATACGGTTAGTACATGAGAACTTAAGAAAGATTATGGCTAGATCAGGTCATTGTAGATGTAAAAATATATAAAACAGTGGCAAACTTAGAAGCACCAAGTGATTGCACACATTGACAACTTTAAGTGGTCTCTCGGTTATTTACGAAAACAGAGTTGGACATGTAGCGTTTGGGTCACTTAATTCGACCCATATATGCTTTTTCTTTAGTGTGCTCTGATCTCTGATGAAGTCATCAAAAATAAATTGAACCAACAAGGAATCCTCGAAGTTTATTGTTGTAAAGATAACCCTAGATTGAAAAATTAAATCTGTCAATTGTTATATTCAAACAATATTTGTAGTACCTTCAATGATCGGGCGCAAATCAAACAGAAATTTAATCTCAATCACTTTACAGTTAGTCTTCGTCAAACAAATTTTACGCAAATAGCAGTGATTTGATTTCGTGCACACAAATGAACAAATATCGACAAAAACAAATACAAGCTCCTAGTTTCAAGTCTTCAAAACACACTAAGATAAATTGCTCGTAGAACAGTTGCGTGCACCACAAAGTGACTAAGTGAACCTAACTGAACACAACATTAATATTGCGTGACCATGTTTAGAGCAAATTATCTATTCAATTTTTAATGCCCACAACTAAAAAACTTTTCTAAGCTGCGATCTTATAGCTTGTTAATGATGAAGGGGGAAAAAATGTCAATTAAACTGAAATTTTGGTACATGTCGATGCGAAGTTCAAAATAATTATCCATTATCATTATCGGTGCCCTTCAGTGATTTTCTAAGCAACGCCTGATAATTTTTCACATTGAATGCTACTTAATTTACCACAACGTGTAGGTACACTTCGGAAGCTTTAATTTACCGATTTCTAGCTACAATTGAGACCTAGCAACTGGCGCACACAGTGCCGGATGCCGTAGCCATACATCAGCCATCAGCACCTGTGACAATTTACTAACTTCCTTTTGCAGTTAATGATCTTCATCAAAACTCAGTTGATCTCAAAAATTGAGACTGAAACTCAGAGAAATCGTTACTTGAAAGTACACGTAGGATTCAATCATTGTAATTAATGTTTCATTAATTATCATGGTAACCATGTAGATCATACCTCTAGTGTTGTATTATCATCCATCAAAGAATACACTGCGCACTACGCAAATCAAGCAATCACTCCGCTATCTCTACAACGCACTCGATCTCTTAGTTCACACTACGAAATACTGTAGAACTTCTTATCAAGCGGAAATTCCCAAAACTCAAGACATTAATTGCAGATCTCATTTAGCAATAAGGAGGCCATACAATCAACAGAAAGCTATTAAACAGGAAAAGGCAGCTATAAATGCTGATAAACTCAAATGTAAAGACGTCAGTAGTTTGTCCGTTGATCGTGGATGAAAATACGCAAGCAGAAACTTCAATTTCGGGAAGTTCTTGACTTAGGAACATGTATTCCTCCTAAATTCTTGCTCAGAGCAGCTTTGACCCGTTTTTTTACATTCCTATTTGTAGTTGCTTAAACTACAAGCTAAAACCATTTTTCAATGACGCAATGACGTAATTTTTTTCACTATCTCGTATTTTTTCGATAATAGTATTTTCAGAACTTTCCTGTTAATAATTGTAAAGTTTTGTTGAAACGTCCGTTGACTTTTTGATAAAGGATTGTACTTTCTCTTAGTAGAATGTGACAGATAAAGACTTTATTATTCGCTATATTGTTTAAAAAACAAAGAAAAATGATTGGCTATGGATGCGAATTCATAGCCCAATTCTTAGCAAGAACATAAATTAATAGAAGTATGACAATTTAAAAATTAGTGAAACAAATTTCTGTCGGAAGGATTCATCAGTTTTGAGACAACAGTAGGACAGGTGGAAAATTGAATAGCAAAAGTTTAACAGTAATCAGCACACGAGTATGACAGCGAGTTGCAAACTTGATACTTGCATCTGAGTTACCTTTTCTTAGTAAATATTAGTAGGAATATAAGAACAGAGAAGTAGATTGAGGTTAACTTTATTCTTAAATTCATACCATTAACGGTGAACATATCCATGGCCGGCGATGAACTGGATTTCACTCTTAAACACACGTATAAATTTACGCAATCCACGATACAGAAGTATACGATTTAAGATATATGATATAAGTCTTAAACAACTCTATTTATATGTTGCTTAGACTAATCTATAACGCTGAATGAAAATAACACTTGTTGAAATATATCTTCAATGATCAGAACAAAGAACACTGGTACTGTATCATTGATAGAAATGCTTTTCTTTTGTCACCTAATTTTCACCAAGGCCAAAGTAATATTCTTACTCTTTCACGTAGCTTTCAACTTCTCATTTTACTGCCGGTTGATTACACTACGTGATCTGGGACAACTCCATATAGGGTGCAGAACATCTATAGCCAACAGCTAGAAATTTGCAAAAAATATTGTAAATAACGAGTCATTTTTGCACTCCTCTTTGAAGATTTACAGTGTTCATGCACATAATCAGTGCAGCCTCTGGGCGACAGGTTATGGAAAAGGCCTATAAGTACACTCATCACAAAACGCAATATATCTCTAATAATTTAATACGGCACACACTCTGGAATTTATATTGACTTGTGCTCAAAGTCATCATGATCTACGTACGTACTTTTTTATAATAAATATAAGTCAAACAAGCTCAAAAATGAGTCAAATGCTGTTCGCAGAAAGTAGCCATTGGCAGTAGAAGTACGTGTGAAAACAGTGTACGCTGTAGGCTCGAAACGACCGTGAGGGTAGGCAACCGTCGGTCAAGCGTTGCCGGAGGCGTCCAGACAGACCAAGGTTCGGTGGTTGTCGGGATGTGTAGGGCGGTTTGAACCCCTGTATTGATGCGCTTCGCTGATTTCTTCATAACTTAAGGTCTGTAACTAGTGTGCGCAAAATAGAACTTCAAAAGCGAGTCCGATACAACATGTTAATGTCGCATAGAGCAATTTATTTTAGAAGTCGTCATGGTGCTTCATATATCTGTGAAAAACCTTCATTTACGGCCGGTACAGTGAGCGGCTCACGCACTGAAATATCAATTTATGAGTCAAATGAACTTTAAATGACAATGGACGACTAATTTAGAAAAGTTTGAGTCACTAAGTGAGTCTAATTTAATTATTAACGTTGTGCCAACATTCGAAGACTAAATGCAACTCATAATATCGTTTTCTGTATTTTAATTTTTTTACAAATAATAGAAGCAATACTCTATTTTACTATGGTTTTTCATGAAGTTTAAGTTCTTAATAAACTGTTTCATTGATCGTTTATTCTATATCAACATCACGTAAAATTTCGGGTTTCACCTTCGACGTCGCAGGGCATAACTCCATATTCTGCTCGACACTTAACTATTTATTACAATCAGAGGTTCATGAAACACGAGAAACAGAGTTACTTCACATATTTTTGAACATATCGACTGCTCATTCGCCTGCTTGAAGGAACAATCAACCCATTCGATAACTTTCGAAGAACACTTTGCGATGCAAAAACATTGGTAGGATTCACCAGTCGTTGGATGACAGATGCCTTTATGACGTTCAGCATTTTGTTTATTCTTTTAAACCCGTTCAACTGTATCCAGGTCAAGAGTAGAAAAAATTCCTGACTGAAGTGTGTAGTAAAAGTAGCCAATAAACGATACTTAATATTTTGTTCAGTTTTATAGAATAGCTCGTCATGAGAAAATTCATTGGTGCAAGTTTCATTGTAAAACCTTGGATTAAAACATTACGTACTTTTTTTCCGTATTTTTTTGTGTACGACAGTAACTTCTTAATGAGCATTTCCTTATGATAAAAATTTATGAAAACTGAATGACAATATTCCTACGGAACTTTATAAACTTAGGGTTAGTTCATATATTTCATCTACTCTAGGACTATCCCACTATACATGTGATAAATAGAACTATGTGTGCAAAAGTCTTAGTTTAGGTATTTACCCAAACTCTGAACTTCAAGTAAAATACTTGATAGACTGTTCAAGATAATCACATGATGAGAGAACGAATTATTTTACAAAATACGAATGAGAACTTGAGCTGTTTGGAAAACGGTTCGTGGACTAACTGCCCTCGCCCCACCGTCGGGTTCGACACTCTTGTTCCGTGCTCCGGTTGGCTATTTGTTTTAGACCTGTAATTACGAACGATTGCTGTAACGGTTTGCGAGTGCAAACTGAGGTAAGAAGAAATTACTGTAGGATTTAAGGTAACAGTGCAACTTTTGTGTATATAAAGTAGTTGCATGTTTAAAAAACGTAATCAAGTCGCAAATTATTATATTTTTTGTGTAGCGTATAGTTGCAAAAAAGTTGATCTGGTAAGCGAAAATAAAACTTGAGAGCCAGAGGATGTAATTACAACAGTTGTCAAACCACTTCATTCTCGAATTACAATTCCTGTTTCTTGACATAATAGATGCTCGGAAAATTGCAGTTGAAAATGAAGCATCATGTAGGTTAATTGTGGTCCTGCGTGCTGTGTAGCAACAAATTCTTCATACTGGTCTAATGACTTTCAAAAGGACTCCTTAATATAGCCTAATTCGCAGGTTTTGCTGTGTCAGACCTCCAATTTAATAAAATGGACTAAGAACTGAAGGGTCATAATCTATGAGGAATGAAAAGTTTTATTGCATAATTTTATTTGATACTGTTAAGATTCCACACTCCAAAAACGAAGTCAAACGAACTTGAACTTACACTGCTCTGCCACGAATCTGCTCGAACTCTGCTTGAATAGGTTGGTCCATGAACTATCTCTCTGCAAGCCTCATCGAATGTCTAACGGCAGAACTTTCCCTCACTTTGGTCAAGTTCTTTATTTCTTCATTAGATTGCACTTCAATACTTTTGCCTAGCGTCTGTCCGGATGCATGGAAAAATCTAGCACTTGAAATGTTGATCAAGTAGTACACTATCTTTCCGGCCTCCGTTAGTAATATTAGAAGGTAGCTACATAAAATGGCACCCAAAATTATAGAAGTTACTTGAATTTCTCCTTTCCGTGTTTAATTTACGATATAACCTGACTGTGAGGCAAAAATATGCAAACATTTACCGGTATAATCATATTCTAAATTAAAAATGGCCTCTTTGTTTTCTCACATTCATGAAAATTATTTCGTCAAAGCCCCTATCAAGCAGTACTTGGTATTTTCTGCCTTTATTCGAACACCAACGTTCACTGTGCAAACATGAAACCACGGCACAGCATAAAGAAAAAACCATGAAGACTCCCTACAGTGGAGAGCGATAGAAAGAGTGGACGCTGGGCAATTTCAAGCTGAACCGAACGTGGCCGCAATTTGTAGAGTTCAAAAATACATCTCGAAGACTATGACAAGGGCGACCAAGCGTGACATTAGAAAGAGAGGTATGTTATTTTACCACAAAGGGGAGACAGTGCCGCCGTAGAACTGCTCAACAACTGGCATCTGGTCTTACAGCATTCACTATAACAGTTGTATAGAGGCAAACAGTGTACAAAGACTTGGCATAAAGGCCTTTATTGTCAGAGACCTGCTGTATGTGTACCCTCGACGCGTGTTCGTAGAGGAAGACGTCTAGAATAGAGCCATCAAGATGTCAAATAGACGGTCGAACAGAGGCCCAATGTTTTCTTTGCCGGCGAGTCTACATTTGGTCTTCAGAGTAATTCTCGACGGATTCATATCTGAAGAGAACCTGGGACACGATATCCGCCTTAATACATTGTGGAAAGAGACCAATATGGAACTGTGAGCAAGCACTTAATAGCCACTTGAATAGGTTTTCATAAAGTTCTACTAGTAAACCGGCAAGGTGTAACTGCTGCTAGGTATCAAGACGAAGTCTTGAGGCTTCATGTTCAGTTATTTCGAGCTGCTGTGGACCGTGACTTCCTACTAAGGGATAATAATACTCGTCCTCATGGAGCACTAGTGGTTAATGTCTCCCAAGAAATTGAGACTATCACTGGCAGAAATTAGGCTACTTGCTCTCCTGACTTGAATAAGTTAAAGCTTGTCTGGGATGCGCTAATGAGACACGTTACTTAACACCATCATCCACAAATATCTCTCCAGGGAACGTGAACTGTTTTGAAGGAATTGAAGAAAGAACACGCGTTAATACCCCGAAATAAGATTAATGACCTCATTCGGAGCATGTCCCGTCATTGTGAGACCTGTATTCTCGAAAGAAGTAACCATACGCCATATTGGGCAACAGTAACCAGCTTTCTGGACGTGTGTGAAATTGTATACTGTACATGTTGGTTAAAAAACGATTTTGTTTTCAGTTATATGATTAAGAGCTTATTTAACCGTTTTTAGTATGTATATTTATATTTGGCAACAACCCAATGGTATTTGTGGTAAAATGAAAACAGGAAAGAAATTTCCCTTCCTTGCTTTCATTTTTACCATTGGAATATTATAGCTCAGCCGAAATCAATTTTTTAATAACGCTCCACTACTTTACGATTCAATTCCTTCAAAAATACATAAATCACAGTACTTGGAGTTATTGGTGTGGAAAAATGATACACTTCATGCTAAGTACCACAAGTAAATTTACACACCTACCCCGATGTCTATTTGTTTTTGAGAAATGACTACAAAATTTTCATCATTGCAAAAATTGAAGAAACAGAACACGAAATTCCGTTTATGAACGGCTTGCATATTTTGGATTCTGTCCTCGCATTTTAGTAACTTTTTCAAAAGTTAGAAGTTAAACTTTTGAGCCAATTACCCATTTGGACCATCATTTACGCCTACAATAACGCAACTGTTAAAATTGCCACACGTCATTCCTATTCCTACCAATACAGCCGTTAATGGCTTTATTATCTCAAACTCAGTTGAATTGACTGAGTGTGCTTAGAAGTCAGAGCAGTGCAGATTGCTGTTGGTTTCAAGATAAAGCTCATCTTAACATTAAGAGTCTACTTATCAATAGTACTTTGGATGAAACTTTTAAGGTTTGGATTGATTCTCCAAGATTCTGAGGGAATGGTCTCGAAAAGTTATCTATTCACGATTGATATCATTCAGCTTTTAATAAACATCATCTGTAGACATTATAATTGAGTTGAGAATCATACAGTAGCTTTGACATAGAGACAGAATAATTACAGGCAGATCCAGGCGTTGAATTAATTTCAACTCTGACCGATTGCCGCTCATAAAATACTTGTATTATGAATCAATAAACAATCGATTGAATAAGGAACTGTAATAAAAACTAACTGAATTTCAATTTTCAACGAGTGAAATAAAATATCTTTTTTGACAATAAAGTCTTTAATGTGTTCATCATACCTTCAGCTTAGTAACTTGAGCAGATACGACCACATGTAACCCGAGGCCTATTTCTAAATTTGAGAAGCCGGTTTGTTCCTAACCTGACTTCTATCACAATTATTGTACTCTTGTATTGTTCTAAGGACACTGCAAGTCATCTAAAGTGAAAATACTGAAGGGGTAATTAAAATGATTGTCTCATTATGTGTGATCTGAAAACTTTTTCATTTACGTTGTAGCTTTTAGCCCTAGCAAGTCATCTAGTAAAATTATTTTATAGTATAAACAGCGAATAAACTTTTTACAAAGGTTTCAAAATAGTTGACACAAAATTAACACGTTAATTATCTCCGCTTCATTACCCACGACTTCTTAAAATGTATGAGAAATAACTGCAGCTTTATCGTGGGTAAAATTTAATACACGTTGTGCTGGATAATATTTTTGCACTGGATAGAAATTTTGCCACGTGCAACCCTCTCCAAATTATCAACGCAGGTGACGCTAATTCCTCAGAATGCTCCAAATAATGGAAAGTGACGATTGTCATCGCGACTTCAAGTATTCTTGCAAAGAGTCACGTTTAATTTACAAACGCAAACCCTAAGTTAAAAAATATACTGCTTTGCATTCCATAACTTTTAATGACTGTGATAACAGTTGTTATAGCTGTATTGGAGAGTTAAAAGCAAGGTGCGTGCCATGTTAGATTCCTTGAATCCCGAGACGCTACAAAATTTGAGCAATTCTCAAGCTATTCAGCAGGCGAGAGTTCACAGCTCGTTAGCATCCAGGTCAGTCGTTTGATTAAGCGTTTCTCAAATATTTTACAAGAGAGTTTGGTCGATTGTCATCGGCAGTCGCGCAATAAATCAGTATGTCAATTATAGAATTTTTAGCAGTTAAATTTTTCGAATATCCTCGCGCTCATTGTGTGAAACTCAAATTCTTACTCTGTGTAGCTCTGACAGCAAAGGTTCTTCAATGTAACTATGCATGCGTGTAATGTGGGCACAATGATGGAGGCTTGTAATGTGGGCACAACGATGGAGGCTTGTAATGTGGGCACAACGATGGAGGCTTGTAATGTGGGCACAACGATGGAGGCTTGTAATGTGGTTACAATGATGGAGGCTTGTAATGTGGGCACAATGATGGAGACTTGTAATGTGGGCACAATGATGGAGACTTGTAATGTGGGCACAATGATGGAGACTTGTAATGTGAGCACAACGATGGAGGCGTGTAATGTGGGCACAACGATGGAGGCTTGTAATGTCGGCACAACAGTGGATGAACATAATTCTTGCATATTAATTATATAGCTTCACCTGTGACTGCCTGAAACACAACGTCTGAAATTGCTGAATCTCGTGCCCAGATGATTAGTCATTCCAAAACGGCTACAAGTCTTAGCTTCCGAATGCTGTTCACCTTCTACTCGTACTACATACCCTCTATTGTTGTGGATGCTGAGAGTGTTCTAACTGGACTAATACATATTGCATATTTACCAGAATCATGTTTTTAGTGCTGCATCTTAATCTGAGTTTATCAATAAAAATAATTACGAAAATGTATGACTTGCGCGGCCAAGGCTGTCTGCAACGGGAAATTTCAGAGAAGCCAACAAGCAATACAAATCCCAAACTAACGATGCTTCAATGGGCCCTTGTGCAGAAAAGATTTCTCAATGGCTGAGCTTGATTTGCTTCCTGTTTCTTTAACTCTCCTCAGAGCAAGGCAGACGCAGTAAAATTTCTCCCTCTTACTACTGACAACCACTAACCAAATCCGAATAATAACGTGCTTGTAACTTGCAGTTAGTCAAGCCCAGAGTGAGAAGCTCGATGAATCGCAAAAAACTTGAACTGCAATAAGTTACTGTAAAGTAATGCAACTTTTAAATTCTATTTCATTTTGACATAATGATTTTCATTGCCTAGACAGTATTTATCTTTATTCTTTCAAATCAATGAATCAGAATGGCACTTTTGACTATATGTAGTCTTTAAAATATCTAATACCTGTAGTGTTTATGTTGAAGTCTGTAAGTCAACCCATGCAGGACTAAGTAATGTTTCGTGCAGAGCAGAAATTCAGTCTCTTCATTGCATTACTGTTATATGCAAGTCGTACTGCTGCACATTAGCTTTTATAACAGTCACCATTTCTTTGATTCTTAAATTTTGTTTCTCCTGAAGTAATTCGAAGTCTCTTTTGTATTCCCTACAACGCACTACTTTACTCATAGTGACTTAGATATAAAAATTCAAATCAATATATTTTATTTTATACACCTAAACTTTCGCGGAAACTTTTCGTAAGCTGTTTATTCAATGCTGGTCAAAGAACAGACCTTCCATTTTGAATTTATTTTAAGTGATTTCATTCACCGTTGGCACGTACGTAGGAATTATTTCGTATTATTTCATTATATGTTATTATCCAAGACTAATTCAGTTGTCTTTGCCTTGCTTTTCGAAGCCAGCTTTAACTTAAATGTGAAGTCAATGAAATGGCATGATATGTAGGAAATTTCAATTGCATAAATAAATATTTTTATTTGAATCCGTAAAATTAAATGAAGGCTTCCACTTCATCACGCCCTGGTGAGTGAAATAACTCAGTTATTTTCTGCAATGCCAGAGACTGATGTGTCGACATCGACTCAAACTTAGCCAACAATTTCCGGAAGTGGGGCTTTTATGACAATTAAGCGATCATCTCAACTAAATTGATTACTTCATTATGTAGGAAAAAGAAGATAAGTTCAAATTGGATGTGTGGATGGTTGTTGTGTGCTAATACATGCAGCTTCGACATGCGAGGACGGAAGTAAAATAGAAGTCGATGCCTCTAGACATTCATTGCTGGCAGCTACAATCACTCGTGCGCAAATGTTATGGTGATAGGTTACTAAAAAGCATACATGAGCTGGCCCGTTGTTTACGGACATGAATGCTTTGCAACGAATTTAAGTGTTCAATAATTTATACGATTGAGAAAAACGGCACCAAGAACGATGCGTACAGAATTGTCAACGTATGAAAAACTGAGTTTTGAATGAAGTGAAGCGTACCACAACCAGATTTTCTAGTGGATTTCGTATTATCAGGAAATAATTAAGGACGACCTTGTATCTGATGAGCAAAAAGTCACGTTCGAAATGATTTGCATACCGTATTGAAGTGCGCGCTTAACTCCTTTGAAAAATAGGCAACAAAACGGGAAATTAGCTTGCCCGATTTGTGTGAATGAGACCCAATGTGCAATAACTAATTTTACCTCTCGTATCATTTCTTGTCGCTTGAAAGCGAGCAACAGCGAGTTCAGAAATTATGTAACAACTTTTAGGTTTCGAAAGAGACACAGAATCACTTGACGCATACTGATGATGTGTGCTTTTCTTGAGTATTAGGTGGAAAATGTAACTATTGACCTAATTGGGAGCATTTGAAGCTTCCGCATGAATCTGGCAAATATACGTTTTTGTTTGTTTTGCAACGACAGTTTGAAACTATGATCTCGTCCTCTTCTCGAGATTATACACATACAACATGCGATCGTTTCTTGTTGGATTATGTGAACATAGTCATGATAGCAACATTGTCTAAGTATATACTATTTCATCAGACATATTCCCAGGAAACTGAGATGTGTGCGTAGCACGTTCCTATTGATACATGCTCATCATTTCTTTCATATCAATAATAGATATTTTGATATTTTAATTATTTTATCATGATCAGAATAATTGTACTGTTAAAATTTTTATTGTTAAAATGTTGAAATTTTTTGCTGCTATCCTGAAATTTTAGGTTTCCGGTAATATTAACTATTATATTTCATGTTTTAATTCTGTCAGGAATAGATACATATTTGATCACCCATTTTAACGTGAGTCATTCATTTTTCAAAATTACTCTGACAAAAATACCACCAATGTCAAATAGTTTGATTCTATTTTTACAGCCCATGATTCTAGTAAGAACATTGGTTGCATATTCAGTTTGTAATTGGTTTTCGATTTATTAAATATTATATGAACACATTCTCTGTGCGGTCCAGGAGCCACTGAAGGGCTCGTCTTTTACTTCTATGATAATGTATGATAATTTCAAGAAATGAATCGCTTGAAAATTTGTTCAGCTCAGTTCTGCCTTGTCGTTGTCAATGTAATGCATTATTTTTCGGTCGGTAGTCTTGCTTAATCCTGTCTCTTATTTAAATAAACTCTTAACACATATGCAAGTAACGCATGCTCAGTTCAGTGCTTGAAAATTTGATATTATTTTTGTTTTTACGAATATTTCAGTACGTAATGGCCTTTTTAAAACATTCCATTAAACAGGAAAAGAATATTTGCTGCTGTTGAATTTTGTAATTTTTACGTTTCTCACAAAAGTTTCGAAATTAATGTCACTTATACTCTGTCAGGCCAAGTTTACAGCCTATAACAGAACTATTGTTATAGGAATAAAGAAAGAGGCCCGTCAAATTCTCTTCCGTAAAGGCCATTTCACCGTGTTCACTTGCACAATGGCGCTTTTCCATGTAACAAATATAAAATCATGTATTATATCGATACCTTTCCCGAGAAAAAATATTCTTTTTGTTTGTTGTTGAATTTTTGCATTAAGGCTTAATCCCCCTTTCTTAGAGCAGGATTTGTTTCTTAGTGTTATCGAGTTGCATTTTATAGCATGCAGATGACTTTCATATAATCAGCCCATGGTAGACCGTGAATTTTTAGATTCTTACTCGTGCTGAATATGATTTTCCTTCGATATTAACCCCAAATGGTTCTTCATAGAGCTCTGTAGTTTTTCACGAGCACTATAAATGCATTATTACTGGTGCTGAAAGGCTGGCTTTTACATCGATGTTATAAGGTTGTCTTTTAACAAATACTTCATATTAAAAGAAAAACTGTTTATGGATAGCGAAAAAATAAAACTCCGGAGTGCGATTTCATAAATGTAAAACTTTGATGACGTATTCCCTATTTCTTAAGTATGATGCGTGAAGTCTTTCTATTGTAAATCATTACTATTGCGTGTACTCGTAGTATAACGAGATAATTTCAAGTTGAAATCCCCGTCCCAAATTACCATAGGAAATTTATTCTCCATCAGCTTTCTAAAAGTGTTTTCTCTAATGTTTACTGAACGTGTTGCACATTTGCTACCTGCGCTTCAAATGGCAATAGCAAACACAACGTCAGTTTGCTCTGGATATTAGCAAGCTGCTCTAACGACAATCAATTATAAAAATACTTTCCCTGTGTTCAAGAATGGACAAAGAGTTTCATTTTATTTGTGTCATTAGATACAGTTTTAGCTAGTGATAGCTGGCAGCGACACGTACGACAATACGAGTATAGTACCACAATAGTGATACAATACTAGATTGTGGAGTGACGTGTACGAGAATATAGTACCATGATAGCATAGCTGGGCACCGATAACTAATAAAACGAGGCATTATTTTTCTGATGTTGTCCTTGCCGAGAGAAAAGAACAGCTCCACTACAATATTTCTCGGCTTGACTGTGTTGTACCTCAAGAACAGGATAATCATGAGTTATTGGAATGGCTTAAAACCCTTAAATTAATTATCCCAGAGTGTCCATCTGAGTTGCATCCACACGTTTTCATCGGTTATCGGTGACCAGCTATGCATAATAGTTGTACTAGATGTGAGGGACAACACGTCCGATGCTAGAGTGGGTATATTCTTGAATTAAGTTATTAATTTAATCATGTCATAAACTTCGTAAGTCAATAATAATATCACACACTTCGTATACCAAAAATACAGTACGTATTTTAGTGGGTGACATTAAGTTTACCTATAGTCCTATACCAAATCGGCCTACGTAGTACGTGCTGCAAAAAGGAACAAAGAACTTTCATTACTAATGAAAGTTCAAATTTTGAACAAGTAAGACTTAGGTAGATTTTGAAATTCGAAAATGCAAATGTCAAGGTCTGATATTTAGTGTTTGACGTCAGCTTCGATCTCCTACTCCTATTGCTCGTTGAAAGCTGATGATGAACTCCTTTTTCTCGCGAATGACCTCCACTTCTGTAACACTTTTTTCCTAGTCTTCATATTTTGCCTAGAAACAGTTCAGGCATTTGAAAATGACATAGCCTAATCTCTACGGCGACTGCCCATACTGTAGAAATTTAAAGCCTAGCCGGCAGTTAAGTAATAAATTTAAACGTCTCAAAGTACTACAATAAGTAATGTACGAGTCCTACGCAATTCGGCTGATTATCTCTGCTTGTACATGTATGAATTATAACTGAAGAGCACTCTCCGATACGAATGCATGAATTTCCTAAAAATATATTTTAACAGGAAAATGGCTGAAACAACTCTTTATTAGCCCTCGTGATTCTCTTATAATTAGCTTTCTGCCTTCGACTTGTCGGATATGACTCGGCTGAAGCACAGATATAATTTTAATCCAACAGAAATTTAAAGGTACTTGACGCAAACAGATTGGTTGTGCCCAATATCTGTTCAAGATTTAATTTGCATATTTTTCTGCGTTTTTATCACTTCACCAGTTTGTTTTTGGTTGTTTGCTGATTTTAGAAAAAGCTCTTGCTGCTTCTCTTAGTTGGCTCATGCTTGCAAATTACCAAGTAAAAGAGCTGTTACATTTATCAGAGTTAAAATCTGTTCATATTATGATTCATGAGCATGAAGAAATTCGTGGTCACGCTACCCTCTTTAGTTTGAAACATAAACATCAGTGAAATGTTCATAAAGCATTGCAGTCTAACAAGATCATCTACACTCTATTGAGACGAAACAATACGTTGAATATCAAAGAAAACTTGCTGAGTTAAAAGATGTTAGAATGAACTAGAAAGAGAAGGGCATCTTCATCAGAGGAAATGTTTTCGAATAACAGCGTGCGTCGCTCGAGGGCTTCATTTTAAAACTTCCTCTTCATAACACTTCGTTTGAAATGCATTCTCCACAACATAGCAGCACCCTAAGTAGGATAGCTAGTTCAGTTCGAGATGTTGAAAGGGATCAGTAGAGTCAATAAAATCACTCAAATTTACTAAATGAAAAAATAAACAGTACACCGATGTGCTTGAATTCATTGCAGGCTTATTTTTCACTCCGTAATTTTTTCAATTATAAAAGTTTTCCTGCGCTTCTACTTTTCACTTAGAGTGAACAATTTCGATAGTTAAATTACACTTTACTTAGCGCTTTGCATTGAACCAAACAATTAAATGAAATTATTTCGTTCCACCAGGTAAATGATTTAAATTCTTTCATAAGAGCTCAGTACGTCAGTGAACAAGCGTCAACAGTTCCAAGACTCTTTCCAGCGCCCCCGCTAGTGTGCCGTGGGAGGAGTCCCACAGGCGATGTTGTAAGCGTGTGATCTTGTGCAACGACTAGACTTCAGATCAATCGAGGTGAGAAATGTTCGATTCTCTAGGAATATTTCCCAATGAAAGGAGCGAGACTCGTGCCATATGTCCGGTGTTTTGGTTAAAGCGATCGTAATGTTTAATATTTAATGGATACCCTGTGAATGACCGAGTCATCACATTCTACATTATTCTGAAACATCTGGAACTCAATCGCGTTAGGTTTACAGTGGGTGAGATATTTTCGTGTGTGATGATAATCGAGGACATCATTTTGCACGCTTCACTGTTATCTCATATGCTCTGTGGCTGTTGCAGTAGTGACATGTGTAAATAGGAAGAATTTTGAAACTCTCTGCGCTTCGACAACTAAGCTCTCTCGATCTCTTTGATCCACTTTCAGTTTTATGAGTTAATTTATTATCCGCTTCACTTGAATACTTGAGCAATGGAGACTAGAAAATAAATTAAATAGACCAGGCACGGTTTGTCATTTGGGGATTTTTTGAATTGTGAATTATTCTTGAGGAAATTATATTTACACTTGCACCGACGTTGTAAACTGATACCCAGAAGCCTGAAGTTTTCTTTTGATAGCACTCCATAAATTTCCAATTGAGTCTGAATCTGGAGTCCCTTCAATTGAGTCAACAGATCAAATTTAGTTGTTATGAGATCTTCATCGGTCATTTTGCTCGAGCAAATGGAGTATGATCAAGTATGAATATAATCTTGCATTTGAAGGGAAGGAGCTTACTGTTGTGTCATGACTTTTGGAAACTTGGCCTAGGTATTTATGTAAGTTTCTCTTCCTTACCTTAATAGCTTTCAGGTCTGCCACATGTATTTCTGTCATTTAAGTTAGCTATTACTATTTCAACTTTTGATAGCACAGCATAAACTTGCAATAACATAATGTATAATCAAATGATTTTGCGTTCCTCAAAATGAGTTGTACAAACAATCTGTGTGGCTATGTTAAAGAAATAGCCACAAATAAGTGGCTATGTTAAAGAATTATCGCCCTGAAAAACGAAAAACACCAAAAGTGCAACGCCTCATATATTTTTGTAGTTATTTAAAAAAGAGCCCTAAGAATTAATTTCCTTGGTAAACACATGTATATGTGCATATGTTTGAACATAAATATTCAGTGAAAGAATAGTATTTAAAAAAATAACATCGAACCAAAATACGAGCGATCCTGAAACCATTTTAGAATTTTTCGGCTTCTACATACAGTTATGTAGAATATAAGATTTACGCACTACAATAAATAGTAAAAACCTTTCCTTTATTGTTACTGATAATTACTGTTTGCATCGAGGAAAGAATAAAGCTTTCAGTATGCTAGGAAAGAATGCATAGAAACGACTGAGAGGGAATAAACTGGGGCTCTTATTCGCTTTCAGGTGGCTTATACAATAGTTTTTCAGTACTGAAACCAGATAAGGCCGATCCGAGATCAAGCTCGATAAAATGCATTCAAATTCAAAATTACGGCAACAGTTATTCGGGCCTCATACGCCTAAAAAAAATCCCAATCTTCTTTGATTCTCTATACATGAATAACGAAGAAATTTCAATCTGAAATGCGTCCTTTGTGAAAGGTTCGGAGACGATCCACGTAAGATCGTAATCTGTTGGACTGAGCAACATGCAATTTGGGTCTGTGTCTGTCGAAGATTTTTTAGAAATCGAATCATTTTCTTTCTGATTAAATTATGTTTGCTAATTCAGATATCTCAAAAAGAATATTGAGAAGAATGATCAGTGATAACAGTTGTGTGGAAGATTACATAACTCAAAGACATGACAATATCTGACTAATATCTTCCTATAAGGTAACGTGTAAATGTCATGAAGCGAAGATGGCAAGAAAGTACCTTACCAGAGTACTTCAGAAAAAGTTTCGAATATGTTCAGTGAGGGAATAAACGACTGAATATTTTTCCACTATCTAGTCGATGATAACTGACTTCGGTTCTATATATGTACGAAGGAACATTTCGATGTCCTATTACGCAACTGAGGACTTTCTCTCTGCCTGTACATTTGCACTATTCAAAACTTTACGCATAGAAGCACCACAATTGAACGATCCTCCTTGTTTGGGAGTCGTGGAGGTGAAATCAGATGAAAACCGGGGCGTGCTGGCGGCCTTTGTATTGAGTAACTCACATTGAAGGTTAATATTTACATACTGTAGACCGAATTCAGCGTGGTAGCCCTTTAGGGAGAGAACAATATACTGTACACAATTAATCATCGATCTAAAGTAATGTTCAAAGCTCAGGCAGTTGGTGCTGGTCATTTGTAGTTGAGGAAGACTGAGCATACGTTCTGCAGTGGTTAAACCAGGAATATGATAATAATAATAATAACAATATTGAAACTTGTTTCAAATGAACACTAAGTTAGAGTTGTCACAGAAAACTGTAGAAGTAAAGCTCTATTTGAATTGCGGCCTCAGTGAAATGATGCAGATGAGCGTCGATAACTACTCAAAACTTTTTGCAGCTCTTAATCTTCTTCTACTCGTGTTGTTGCAGTTAGTAGTAGTTAGTGGAAGCCCCACACGAGATATTATCGAGCAATATTACTTAATTTTTGTGAAACATAATATTTTCGTACATATTTTCAAACACAATCAACGTTAGCAATTATCAGTTTGGTAATTTCCCTAGTATTTGTATTATTCCTAACACACACGTATCAAGAATCCTATATTTAAAAAACGCTAGTAAAATTATTGTTTGTTGTGAGACTTCGAGTTTCCAGCATTGAGCAATAGGAAATCAGCAACCACTTCACAGAAATTCAAAGTGGAAAGACTTTGCATTTAACCATAACTCTGGAAGATAATCCACCCCAATCAAATAAGCAAAACACTGGAAAGACGATTGCTTCAAAAATATTGTTGCGAAAAATTTATGCTATTCATAAAAAAAATCAATAGGGACCTCATCATCAAGAGAAATCACACACCGTGAATTCTAGAGACGATCGCACAATGAATATGACGTAGCTAAGAGGATTACGATGTAGAGAAGATGACTTTAAAATTTCACACTAAAAAGAGGATGACAAATGCAGAGAATTGCACCTAAGGGACAGGAAACCTCTTCGGAAACATCACTGAATGACGACAGATATTCGAAAGAGCGTGATTCGTACTAAAAAGATGATAGAACGCAGGGGCTGGTGGCACACTGCATAGAAAAACAAGAGAAGGGTGATAACACAGGATGATACTGAGGAGAAGATAACTTTTAGTAGAGGGAAACCCTAAGGACAAGAAAACAACGAATGATGATACTAAGGATATGATGACTGTAGAAGTTGTTTTGAAGATAAGATGATAAATATGTTAAAAAAAGTGAAACCAGAAATATAGAGCCTCGAGTAGAGTAACAAAGAGAATCAGAATGTTCATAGATTTAGGAAAAAGGAAGACCATCATTTTATTGTAAGCACAGCGCAATTATAATAGCAGAAAAACACTTAAATAGGTATTCAAAGTAAATGAGTTCTTAGAACTCTATTTTTCATAATCCATCCTATTAACTAGAGTAACATAAAACAACAAGTTTTGCTGGTGTAAATCAATTTGACCCATCCCAGTGGCTCAGTCAAATTGACTCGCTTGGTTGGATAAAGATTTTTTAGAAGGAAGATGACTCGCAGAATTGTGAAGACACGACCGTCGACTACTTCTTTGGGAACACAGCAGAAGCTTGAAGGAATACTGTATGTTCACCGTGAGAGGAATTTTGAACTGTCATTGCACGCCAAAAATTTTGAAGAGATAAACTGCAACAGAGCGAGTTTACGTGCATGAGAGAAACGCTTTGGCCTAAGGTTTCTTTTCGATTTTTAAACAATTTTTTAAAAAGAAGTAAATTTAACTAAAAATGAAATTAATTTTTTGTGGAGCATTGGTTCTTAACCTGAGAGTTATCATTCGAAAGTAAGTACTCAAGTTTGCTACTGATGACTCTCAAATCAGACTGTAAAAGTGAATAGAAAAATGTAATCATTTCTTCTTAGAATTGTGTTTATTTGTATACCCAACAGCTACATAGAGCAGCTTCAGCCTTTGTGGCGATGTGTCGTATATGTATGTCTTCGAGTGCTATATGAGTCACGTACAAATTTATCACTTATTAGCGGGGGTGTGTAAGAATAAACTCTGAACCGCATCTGAAAAGCACGAGGCAGTGAACAATAGAGAAGCAAATAAGATTCTCTCGGAAGAGGAACTATGATATTAAGAAGCTCCGGCGATATTATGTTGAGGTAGAACTAACGTCAGACTCTGGTCCAAGTGTCACGAGACTGAAAACATTCAGTTGCTTTTTACATTGTAGTTCTTTATCGTTGTTATTTCATTATCTTCAAATTTTTGTAGGAAAATCGCTTAAGCGAAATCTTTTTATAAAACCCACTAACTTGTGCTCAGCCGAACAGCGAAAATGACTGCACTCGGCTCCAAGTTAAGAGGCAACACTTCATAAAGAAACAAGCAATATATCTCGAATGAAACATAGTGGAGGTTGTGACCATTGAGTAGAGTTAACAGAATACAAAAGACATGCCCTTCAGGGGTGACAATAAGCTTGTCAACTCAGGCTAGTCAAGAGCTGTTGACTCTCACCGCGTCGTGGAACGTTCGGACGGTCATCACGAAGGCGTAAATATGAGCACTGAGGACTCGATCCTCACAATTGCTACTTAAGATGACTTCTCAGCTTCGCTTTTGTACTTGATAAAAGAATTCAAATCAGTGAACTATAACTATAATCTGCAGCAGACCCAATTTTAAATAATCATATCAAGTATTGATGATAATGATCCTGGTCAGCCAACAATTTTAATATTTTTTAATATTGTTGTTTTTCGTTCATGGTGTAGAAACCAAATATATTATTTGGCGCCTGAAATTAAAAGTTCTTCTCTACAGTAATCCCATGATAATGTTAATTTTAAATTCTCCTTTCAATTATTGTAAAACGCAACCAAAACTGAAACAATAAATTAAGTATTTATTTTCGACACTAACACGTACAAATTATTTACCTGGCAAATGTTAGCTAAGCAATGTCCTGGATGGAGGAAGGTCAACGGTGAAAATAACCTGTGTCGTAAAATCACATACATAAAATTAAGGGCATATAAAATTGTGCCTCGGTGAGGATGTCTCATGCACATATCGAAATACAAATAAGGGAAAATGGCGCGAAAGCAGAAAGTAGAATAACCTTGAAGATGAGTGACCTGTAAAAGTGGTGCGCTACTGTCAAGAATTTATTCAAATTAGGACTACGATTTTAAAAGCATGTCATATGACATCATTTGTGAGCTTGAAGTGAACACATCAAACATACACTCAGATGCTGTATTCAAATCAAGTTTCATTTGATAAATGCGCAGTCTTTCTGATGAGAGCAAAGGCTGATGATTGTGAATTAGTTTGTGAATAGAAAAGGTAAATTTGTTGAAATGATCGAAGTAAAAATTGAAGGATTTCACTTTAAAGTCGTTAGTTTGTGGATTTCCATACGTTATTAAGGAAATCAATTTAAAATTCTCATAAGACGCAGCTTCACGGAAAATTAGCTGCAGTTCAAACTTCAGCAAAAAGAGCAATTTTTTCACTGGCTCGTTAGTGCTCGTATGTTGAACTCCTTACATACCAAGAGTGCTAGTCTGTGAGATTTTCGTGTTCACGAGGTGGCGTTACATGATGCTTCATGAAGTGGGAATGAACAGTGTACGTTGAGCTGACTTATGATTAGAAACCGTTGTAAATTGCGAGTGCCTAAAGCAATATAAAAATTGATTGGTTTTCAGTAATGTGCTGTAAATGGGTTGTGCTTTTTATTAAAAAACCTGAGTCGTTGGCCAAAAGTTTGCTGCTACATTTCTTCACAGCTCGATCACATCCAAATGCATTTCTAATTTCTCCGGAATCAAAAACATGGATTCGATGCTCTCTGTCAGACCCGTAAAACTAAATATTCTTGACCTGCTATTTAAAATAACGTCTTGAATTGCTTTACGTGTACATATTGGATAGCAATGGTGAACTATTGCATGGTTTCACAAGAGAGTTTTTACAAAATAACGACCTTTAACTCACAGAAGAATCGTAAATGAATATCTCAGTCGTGCTACTTCTTTAGCTTCTGGGTCTCGTCACACATAAGGCCCTTAATGGACCCTGAGTACGACAGTATCACTGGCTACAAATAATTCATTTTGGATATTTTTGTCTTGAACCATAAATTAAGACAGAAGTTTAACGATGATTTTTTCTACACGGAATACGCATAATAGTAGTAGATTTGTGAGATGATTGTATGGATTTTACACGGCCGTCCTATCGATGCTTCGGTAAAGTTTTGGCAAATCAGTCGAAGATTTTCGTATTTCACGACAATTGCTAGGCTACAAATTTCATTGTTTTTTATTGGAAGTGAGAATCGAAGATGACCCCTGACTGACCCCGCTCAGGAAGCACCTTTTAATAAGCATTCACTTGTGTAAATCGCTAGGGCCATTTTTCTTTATCCCTTCATTTTGTTAATGCTTTCCTGGTAATTTATGCGTGTGTTTTTGTACAATAAAGAAGTTGCTGTTCGTCATGATGACTTGAGCAGCGTAAAACCAATGAAGCATCGTCACCATTGATCGCCTAAAAGTCAGAGGTTGTGCCTACAGAGCTGCTTTTTGAAGGCTTGCTCAAGCGACTATTTGCTTGTGTTTCGGATGCTTGTTTTTCAGATTATGACTCGCAGGTGAAGGTCGCGAGAGAGGAAAATGCTTTTCAGTGAAAGGTCCATGATTGAGTCTCCAATTAATTTTGCCCGTACTTTAAAAATTGGCAGTTGATGTTACATGAGGTTAGGCAATTCCCGCTGATTAACACGTACTGTATGAGAGGACATTTCTTAGAAATGGTCGCCTGTTTTCATACTTGAATGGAAATAAAAATTGTAAGGGGAAAAATGAAACTATTATGATAAAAAGACGTTTAGTAAATTTACACATTTTAGAACAATCAAGGTATGCCTCTCTACTTTATTTTTGTTTTTGTTTTTAATTTTTCACTTAAACGTGAGTGAATATTATATAACAATTAATTTTCTTGTACCAAGGAACTATTTATTTCAGTGCATGTCTTACTTATCCAATTTCAATGGTCTATTAACGTAGAACTATTGAATAATATGGGAGAGAATCAAATCACAAAATAAGTATCCTAAAGAAGAAGAAGAGCAAAAAAAAATGCGTTCAGTTCGAGTCCCAGAAAGCAGTTAGCATCTGGTCTTGAGATCGAACAGTTTGTTTACATTCTTACAATTTGTGCCTCCCTTTCACTGCGTTTCAAAATACGCGTCTTGCATCACTATGGCCAGCGCAACTGCCATCTAACTACGACAATCTAGGTAAGTTTTCCTCTATTTGGTGAAAGAGATTCCTACAGCGATATTTTGAGCATTGATTTTTTTCAGCGTCGTTGATTTTGGACTCTCTTTGTGAAGCTTGAGAGTGCAAATGATGATGGCTGCAAGCACAAAAAGAATCACATTCTATTTTGAAACTATGTAAAAGTTAAACTTTTAGATCGTTATAAACTGCATGCAGTATCTAAACTAGGTTTATCGAATAAACACTTCTCTACTTAAATGACTAATAAGTGTATTTAAAAAGCACGTCTTTTATGTGCATAATGTTATGAGGCTCAAAGATACTACTACAAGTACCAGTAATGTGTTATTAATACATCCACAGACAGAGAAAAACACTAACTGAAAGTTTACTGTGAACAACCTTAGTTAAGAACTAGTCTCTGGAAGGACTTAGTCACGTAGGGGTTGTTTAGAGACTAAGCTATGACTCCAAGATGTTCTGTTTAGGACTGAGTAATGACTCTGAACTGCGCTGTTTAAAAGTAAGTAATGACCTCAAACTACTCTGTTTGCGACTAAGCAATTACTTTCAACTGTTAAGTTTTGAACTAAGCAGCGACTCCGGCCTGTTCTGGTTGGAACTAAGCAATAACTTCAAACTGTCCAGAATCTATAGCTTGAACATGCTTGATGAAACTAATCCTGCACTGACACAATAAATTTTAACTCGTGTTTACTGGTCAGAAGTAATTTTTGCATCTCTATTAGGTCTCAGAGATCTGCTAGTCATTGCACTACGAAACTAGGGCTTCAAAATTAGGTAATAGAGATTACGTAGTTAGTATACTAATAATTATGCTACTTAATGAGTGCTTTGATATTTCATATCCCTCAGTGACTCACTAACTGTTGCTCAAATGTACAGATTGAGATTTAAAAAATAAATCAGTATATTTAAATTGTGATTCATTTAGTAAAAATATAAGAATCTTTCGGCAAGGAGTAAACAATTGAGATTGTTTTTTTCAAGTCGAGAATTGTTAGATAATTTATTTGAATTTGTATGAATGAAACTCATATGAAATCATGTAAATTATCACATGTGAATTAATAAATAATTAAAATTCAATAATTTAAATAACTCAAATGAATTAATGTGTGAGGTGCGGTTAAATAAATCACTTAGCTTGTCAAAAGGTAATCTTGAATTAGGATACCGCATGCAAGAGAAGTAATAGCTTTTCAGTGTAAAAATTCTACAAACTTAAACAATGAATCTTGCAAACGATTCCAAAAAATAATAAAGGAATCTTTATTTATTTAGGTATTGTCTGTTTAACTAACCTTGTTCTGTTTAATTAATTGAATTAATTACATGAATTATTTAAAACTGAAACTAAAACTGAATAATTTAAAATTGCTGAAACTGAACTTTTTTAATTAATTTTTAAATAACTGAATTATAATACAACACAAGTATATTCAGAAAAAGGCATGGGAACAATGATTTTACAATGACGAGACACAGCTGAGGAGCCCTGCTTGCATTGAGCGCTGCATGCACCTTATGAGGCAGTGAAGAGGTCACTGTGTGTCCTGCATGGCGGCCAGAGAAAGGCATTACTTTCTAAAGTGTCATTAGGCTTTGCGAAACGTCTTTGCAAGTTGAACTGCCTGCATGTATTGACGGACGACGCATTGTCCAACGCAGACACGAGCATGAATATTGTGATCCCAGATTAAAATTTCCGACTGGATAAATGTTAATGGCAACACTTCGACGGTGCTTTGAGCGTATCCTAACATCGTCACGAACTTTTTCTGTCAGTGAAATTAATGGATTATCGTTTCAAACAAATGACAGCAAAATTAGACATAAATTTAATGGTAATTAGCAATCATACGGTCATTCGTGAATAGTAGGCAGCCTTGACGTTGCGTATAGCCCTTTGATAAGCTTTTGTGTTGAGCAAAAAGCAATTTTCACAGGTTTCATTTTTGAACAGAATATATGCATCATTTGAGGTCAATATTCGTAACATTTTCACAGTTTTAATTTAATCAAGCGAAAACATTTTCTTTTGTTTGAGATTTTTTTGCGACTCGAATGAGATAAATGATTCAGAATTTTCTCGGGATTGTTGCTTTTGCATCCAGAAAATAGTCACTCAAGCTGGGCTGCCTTGCCAGTCAATTCAGTGGAATCTTTTGCTTGAAAATATTTTACGTGCGTTCATGAAATGAATAAGGCTTAAAATGTTTGAACGTGAGAGTCGAAAAAAAAAATTCTGACGCAGCCACATCTGTACGTACAGAGTTGGTGTACCTATACGAATTTGTGCACCTGTAGAAATATATTTTATAAGCTGCCATGCAATCGCAAAATGTACACAACAGATGTCCATTAACATCAGGCTGGTTGTTCTATAAGAAAAAATCAAGGTCATTTGATAAAATATAAAATTAGTAAATGGAGGCGAAAAGTGTGTTAATAGGAATCGATTTTATGCAATTATATGAAGCTCTATAATTATTGTCGGCTGTCTCAGTTAATAATCTAGCTCTCTGTAGTGTTTCTCTGATAAACAAGAATATTTTGATATTCCAGCTTATTCTTCTTCGCCAATCACTCTACATCATTAACGCCATTTGCGAGTTATTTTGCAGTTTGCTTTACATAATGGTCATAGAAAAATTAATCCCTCTCTAAATATAAACTACACCACAATTTTTCCATATATATTATAATATCTGTGAACCAAGAAGGGAACAACCACTGCAACACGATATTGCCTCTACAAAACTTTGGTTTAAGGATAGTGTTTGTCAGGTTAGAGGTACTGTTGTTTTTCCTTCAGGGATGATATGAGTCAATGATAAAAATATTTAATTTTTTTCTAAGCTGTTCAAATGACATTTTCCAGAATTGCACGTTTTCTCAGATGTTCACACAGGAAGTTCAATCATGCATTCTGTATTTATGTCTCTTTGACAGTAGAGGTATCTTTCTTTGGCCACGACACGTTAGATGATGGTGTAGTCCGTTACTGATAGTTCAAATAGTGACTAAAGTTCTTACAGCCAATAGTTGTCATGAACTTCCTCAAGTCTTCATTGGTGCCCCTCTGATCTTCCTAAGTACATATTTGCTTAGAAGTTCAGGGGAAAATCTTTCGAGAAGTAGCTGAACTAGGAAGGATGGGTATAGTGGCTGCAACTTCCTTGCACTCCATGTTCACGAAGCCACTGAAGAAATTTTCAGCTGCTTTCAGAGAAACTCGGCCTTTCAAATCTCAAATTTTTGAATATCAGGAAGTTCTTTAGTCTTTGCCGTGAGGGTGAATTCACTGCAGGAGAATTGAGTACATACTTTGAATTAAAATCTCCTAGAAGGCTGTCAACTACTGAAAAGAACATTAAAACACTGAAAAAGCTTCTTTGCACCTCTATCTGAAATAGTACAAGCATCTCGCAGTTTTTAAAATGTTATTAATTATTGTTGGTGTCTATGAAAATACTTTTTTACTCTATTTTCAACAACTTCATGTGTTTTCAAAACTACTCATTATTTCTTTCATTTGGAGTAACTAAAATACATTAATTTTACTGTACACATTTTTTACAGTTTGATGAGTCAGGAGTTAACTAAAGACTAAATTATTAAGGTACAAAACGTTTATTTCCACCCACTGTGTACATACAGTTGTGAGTCAGTGACTCATCAGCTGTGGTGAGGTTTCAACTTTAACCTGTTGAGTCGAGGTTTTATTATTGGAAACCTCAGGCAGCTCACAGTGTATGACTAATATCCCACCACAGGTAGTAAGCTGTTCATTTCCACACCACAGGTAGTGAACTTTAGAATTAAAATGACATGTCCACCGAATTCTTGTTTCCTTATGGCTTCGGACAGCACGACTGCCTTCCGTGTAATGTTTGCGATAGCTTACACTGTTGCGATAGCTTACGCTGTAGCAACAATTTATCTAAAATTAACATCAAGATATTCCTATCTTTATTTCACCAATTCATAGTGTATTGCTCATACAACAAAATTATTCTCGGGAGAAACATTGTTTCATTTCAAACCAAAAACAAGAGATTGCAGAAGCTAGTTTTACCCAGCATTTTGTCATTTCTCGTAATTTCGTTTGCTACTCGGCTTCTTGTATCTCAAAGCAATGGATTTCATTTTCAGGTCTTAGTGCTTTTCAGGTGTGGTGTTAAATTAACAGAACTTAGCATTTTAGTAATTTCAGTCAGTCTATTTGTTTTTAATCGGGAAATTTGAATGCAAACTGGAAATTGAATTCATCCTCTGGAATAACTCTAGGCAAATACTTAATTTCGGTATTCCAAGATTGATGAAACTTTTGTAGGCATTGGTTAAAAAAACACGAAGCTCTTAGACGCATGAGCGTAAGTTAGCAAACGTAAAATGTTTGCTTATTATAGTTTTATGTTTAAACATGACATTTAATTCATTAGTGTCACAGAGATTTCAAAACTCACTCGCAATCGTGTAATGAAAGAGGAAAAAGTTATAGAAAGGTACCAATCAATTACCTTGTTCAAATAGAAGCGCACACCTACACACCTGACCCTTAGGACACTCAATCATGAAAATGTTTGAACAGTGGTGCTACCTTGTCGATCGATTACACGGAATTTTTAAAATCAGGCAATGAATAAACAGTTTGGAAATTTCATGCAACTATGAAATTGCCTGAACTATTCAGACGAATTATAAGCTAGTCGATTCTATACAAATATTTCGGTGTATTTTCTCTGAAATGCGGGGCGTATATCTAGAACGTGAACGCATGTACTAGTATTTTCTTATAAATAGCTGTGATAAACTCCTCATTCGCTGCATTTTGTCATGAATACTCGCTAAATAACTTATAACATCAGCTACTGTGACAGCGTATTGGGTTTCAAATGCTTCCGAACATAAGCATTTCTGCAGTAGAAAAAACATTTGTATTACCTTAATTCAGAAATTTTGTTAGCTGAACTATTGCTCATTTACTTATGGAGCTGTCGTACGAGTATGTAATTTCAAAGACTATCTGTTATTAGCACACTCTGTTAAAATGAATACCTTTATACCTCAGTCACAGTAATTTCCTAGTTGTAAATGAGCTTAGGAAACATAAAGAAACGACCTTGAGCAGAGAACATCTGAAGAAGCCTTCAGAGTTCTGGGAAATATTCTTCAGAGAAACAAAGTAAAAAATTAATGGTGGAGCCTTAATCTCTTCTTCTCTTATTATTATTATTATTCGTTTTTATTATTCTAAAGTTATAGGCTTAGTGAATTTAGTTTTCTATGGAAACGAAAGAAATGATGCCTTATTAAACTAGAAATATTATGATAGTAATGATTTTTAGTACAGTATGAGTATTTTTTTGCCATGACTGCGTATGGTTTTTAACATCAGTTCAATTTTTTGAAAATTACGAAGCATTTCTGACATAGCTGGAGTGTGTAGATTGATTTACAATAAATGCAGTAAATCTCCACAACAAATTTATTACTTACTTCAAAGTATGAATTTTAAGCAAAATACAAATTAATTTTAACATATATTTTTTTATTGTTTTTCAGCACCAAAAAAAGCGTGTGTGTCAGAGATTTTTTCGTTTTTATATATTCATAATATCAAAAACCTCTTCCAGCAATGCTGGAAACAGACGATCCGACTAAAATCCAGTCCGTTAAAAATTTAATGTTCCAACAGCGTTAGCCTTTATTTCAAAGAATATTACTTACAAGCATGATGCAAGTTAAATATGTGGTATACTTCCAGTTACAGTCATTCGAACCGCCCACTGACCAACCGCCTTCGCAACAGAATAAAAATGTGCCCTAATGTGTGTGCTGTTGCAAATCTTTAATAATCTCTAGTTCACGATGACATTTTATTCTGTATGAGTGTTTACTGCCTTATGTAAATGATCTTAGTGCAAAATCCTGGCAAAAATTTTCCGAGACAACTTCTCGTAAACATAAAACTGTGTGTTTTTCCCTTTTCCTGTGTTGAAATCCCATGCGCTTCTAACCTCTGAGAAAATCTTTGTGTTAATAGTTTTGTTTATCTTGCCCACAATGAAGCAAACAAAGGGTTTTGCATCGGACGTGGTGGTGTGTTGACGATCTGACCGCTGTGTGTCACCGGACTGCCATATTTGAACGTCGCTGAAAACAAAGCAAAATGTAAAGAAGCATCCAGTATAATTCTGATCATTGCTCGCATTTAACATTTAAAATCATAATTTTTTATATGCTGAGCTACAAGATATCTAGTAAGCAAGTGAACTTAATTCAGTGCACTGAAGTCAGTCGTAAGCTAACAAGTTTGAGGTGCCTCAAATGGTAATGTTTTGCAAGGTGGTGTGAGCAGCGGTGGCGGCTGGAGAGGAAAAGCACAAGGACAGCGATGAAGATGCGCAGCGGCGCGTGTTTGTAAAGCGTCAAGGCTGCCAGAACCTGCGCATGAAGCTCGTAACGCAGTCTTCCTCGTCTTACCTGTGAACTTCCTGCACAAAATGTTCTCTTACTTTGAATCATTGAGGAACATCTGAAATGTAGCTTACTAAAAGTTGTCGCCGATGAAATGTTGGAAAGTCCATTTTCGTTTTGAGAGTCTTGCATGAAACATTTTTTACCTGCGCATGAAGCTCAAAACGAAGTCTTCATCGTTTCACCTGTGAGCTTCATGCCCAAAATGTTCTTTTGCTTTGAATTATTGAGGAACACTTGAGATGTAGTTTACTAAAAGGTGTCGCCGATGAAATGTTGCGTTCATTTTCGTTTTGAGGGTCTTGGAGCTTTGAAACTAGTTTCAAAATTTGAACTAAAATCTGTAATAGACTTGTAGCTGCTTCGTATTGTACAATATTTGATGGTTAATAAACACTCTTGGAAAATCGGAAAGGATACTGCGACGTCGATAATAAGGAAAAAATATAAAGATATGTTTATATATTTGATTATGATAACCTTGTTTGCGAAACTTGTCAGACAAGAAAAAATTACTCTAGAGAAGTAAAATATACCAGTAATGAATTACAGCGTTAATTACATGAAAATATAAACCAAAACCAAGAAACTTTAAAAAAACAATAAAATATTTTTACTAAGAGATTAGTGATGGAGTGAAGATTAGTTTATATTCAAAGCTACATACAAAATAAATATCAGTGGCATGAATAAATAACTATGTAGGTTATTTATTGAATAAGTGAAATTGTTATAACCTAATTCCGTAATGAATTAGTGAAAGTAAGTTAACGTATTTTCTATTAGACGAACAATTTTTGCACTGTCTTGATGTTCTCCCGAGTTCTCCAGAGTTCTTCAGAGTTCTCCATAGTTCGCTAGATTTCTCCAGAGTTCTTCAGAATTCTCTAAAGTTCTCCAGAGTTTTCCAGAGTTCTACAAAGTTCACCAGAGTTCCCCAGAGTTATTCGAAGTTCCCTAGGGTTCTCCAGAGTTCTCCAGAGTTTTTCAGACTTCTCTAGAGTTTCCCATAGTCCTCCAAAGTTCTCCAGAGTTCCCCAGAGTTCTCAAAAGTTCTTCAGAGTTTTCCAGAGTTCTCCAGAGTTTTTTAGAGTTCTCCAGAGTTTTTTAGAGTTCTCCAGAGTTTTCAGACTTCTCCAGAGTTTTCCATAGTCCTCCAGAGTTCTCCAGAGTTCCCCAGAGTCCTCCAGAGTTTTCTAGAGTTATCCAGAGTTTTCCAGAGTCCTCCAGAATTTTCCAGAGTTCCCTTAAGTCCTCCAGAGTTCTTCAAAGTTGCCTAGAGTCCTGCAGAGTCCTTCAGAGTTCTCCATAGTTCCCCAGAGTCCTTCAGAGTCTTCCAGAGTCTTCCACAGTCCTCCAGAGTTTTCCACAGTTCTCCAGAGTCCTCCAAAGTTCTCTATAGTCCTTCAGAGTTTTTTAGAGTTTTGCAAAGTACTCCAGAGTTCTCCAGAGTTCTTTAAAGTTCCTTAGAGTTCCCTAGAGTCCTTCAAAGTTATTCTGAGTTCTCTAAAGTTCCCCAGAGTCCTCCAGAGTTCTTCAAAGTTCACCAGTGGTCGTCAAGACACGTTTGGGCAATGCCTCCGCTGCTGTGGGGCATGCAGAGCTCGGAGGAGCAGCCAGCAGGATAAACCTTCACTCCAGGAACAGGTCGAGCATGTCCTTGACCACTGCAGGTAACGCTTCTGCAGATTATCTCTCAAATAAATTCTCCACTTCCTAAAGACACAGTTAGCAAATTTATTTGGGGAGCTGCAGGAGAGATAGCGAGTTTTTCGTGTCGCAAACATGCGTACGTGCGTGAAGTCCTCGCTAAAACGTGCACGAAACAATCATATGTTGCAATATTTTTATTTATTGTAGATGAATGTCAAATTATCTTACTAACTGTTATTAGGGCTACTTCTTATTATGTGAGAACCATGAAATGAAGAAGGTAATGCTTTGTTGTGAAAAAACATGGATGAGGTCGTACATTATGGATTTCTCCTTGACCTTTATCCAAAATTAAAGAATAAGAAGAATTACAAAAGATGGAGACAACGGGAAAGACTTTGAAAAAGGTGAAAACGAGTCAGCGAAGGACTACGTCCTGGAATGGGTAAGAGGATATTAATAATACTTTAAAATTATTATAATTGTTTTAGTTTTTGACCCACTAAAGAGATTTGGGTAGGAATATTAAATTTAGAGACCAAGGTACCTATGCTACTGCATATAAAAAAATCACAAGTCTTAACACTGAAAAAGTCGAAAATGAACAGAAGTAGCTATTTATCATTTATTTTCACGTACAAAATATTCGCTCAGCTGTTTTAAAATTTTAATTTATCGCTGGTGTTGAGGAAATGTTAAAAACATCACATTGAGTGATAAATTATGTACTAGATATTTTGTGCATCTACCTTATCCCAGACTGTTCAGAATGACTACAGTGAGCGATTAAAACTAAATTCGCAAGCTTTCCGATAAATATTTTACTTAATACTACAATAATAACTTTATTGATTCATGTCATAACAATTTGAATTTATCTCATTACGCATATCTGAATATTTTCAAGCCCTTCTATCTACTTACAAATACCAATTTCCCACTTTTTCATGAAAATGGTAGAATTCATTGCTGATGAATTTAAGAATACAGAAGATACAAAATTTACTGAGAGAGCAAGGTTCAGTGCTTTGTTCTATTATACACAAAAGCACTGAAAACCCTGTAAGTCATTTAATAACATGGCTTGCTAAACCCCCTTGTTTCTATGACCTGAAAAATTATTACACTGTGCATATAAATGTCCCACCAACACTCCAAATGAAATAACCAATAGCAATGAGACGAAAAATGCACAGTAGCCATCTAAAATTAATGTTGCTCATCAAAATGTATTGCTCAAACTCTGACGTAGAAAAACACATTTATTGTAAAATATTACTTCATAAGTTTTTCTTGGGTAATCTCAGTGAGGTCCGCTTGGATCATTTGTACAAAAAAACGAGATACATGGTAACTTAAGCTATTGCAACGTCTCTCCAGTTTTTTAACACGCTATGGAAACATGCTTTGTAACCACCGTGGTCGAGTGGTCTACGGCCTGTCTCATGTATCAAGTCTCTGCCTCGTGCAGAAAGACTGCGGGTTCGAAACCCGGCCATGAACACTCGTTGTTTCTTCGCGCCGTGAGCTCACACATATCGGTAAGGCTTACTGGGTAAGCAGTCAACATGCCCATCAAACCTCCCGGGATCGTCGCATGGAGCTCACCATCACCCTTACTCTTAGAATGTTAACCTTCAGAATTTGAAAAACCAATGTACTAATGTCTATGTACTGTGTACTTAATTGGAAATAAAGTTGTTTTTTATGGACCATTGCTTTTCCTAAAGAACATTAAAAATAATTCCCTGTAATCCTATACCCTAAGTGTATCTTCCTGAGGATAGGTGAAATTACATATCATGCCAGGTAAATGAGAGACACAATGTTTTGTTCAGTTAACAAATAGTTTGGTCATTACATTATTAAATTTATTTATCGCAGATTACATGGGACAGAGAAAGAGATATGTGTCGTCCAGCAAGACCAAGCATCCTCCATGTAAGTAAACACTGTTGCAGCTTGAAGGCTCATTAAGTGACTCATCTTTTAAGTACTATAGAACTGTCCCTCACAACATTCATTCAGCAGTTTGAATGGGTTACTAAATTTGAACACTTGGAGCCATTTTGGATACTAAACTTTATTTTGGAGAACATATTAAATTGGTGGGTATGAAACTGAGTGACTAATAAATTGTATAATATAAGGTAGAAAGAACTTCATAAAATTGTCTCATCATTTCATGAAGCGCAAGTTAAGTTCAAATTAGAATTCGTAACTTGATTGTATTACAACGAGATACAAGGGGCGCTAACATTTTTTATGCTGTTCAACAGAAATCATTGAGTAGTCAGCTGACGACTCAGTTAAAATTGTGCAAGTCACTTCAAAACACATGGACATCTTCACAGCTCCACGCATCGTGTGTGAGAAGTTTTAGGAGGCCATCATTTACAGAATATCAGGCACGAGATCTGTACGTAGACGCAATCAGGTAAAAAGATTTTACTTAGAGACCCCAAGGTAGGATGATTTAACTTAGATACCACTAGGTAGGATGATTTAAAGTAGATGCCACTAGGTAGGATGATTTAACATAGATGCCACCAGGTAGGATGATTTAACGAGACACAACCAGGGAGGATGACTTGACTAGACACCATCTGGTAGGATGACTTAATTGGACACCATCTGGTAGAATGATTTCACGTAGATACCACCAGGTAGAATGATTTAACAAGGCATCATCAAATAGGACGATTTATCGTAGACACCCTCAGACAAAATAATTACACGTAACACCGTCAGGAAAGAGGACACACAGTAAATTCTATCAACTACGAAAACACAACCTGGATATTATCATACGTACATAAAAATGCAACGTAGAAACTATTTGATATACATATAATAACGTGAATACTATCACTTTATGAAAATACAATGTAGAACTTAAAGGATAGTGTAGGGCAAAGTTCAGTGAAAAGCCTTAACACGTTTGTTGCGATGCGACCCACCGGTGGGTCACTTAGGTTAGGTTCTGTAATTTTTTCCAAGTCTTTTAGTGATTATGTGTACAAAGTAAAGATTTGCACCGGCTAGGCAATCGCAACAAACGTGTTAATCTAACATCGAGTCCCTTGCGATATATGTGACCGGGCGTTGTCCTGGTAAAGGAAAATTTCTTAGCGTAGCTAACACTAGACATTTTATTAAACGACCATGCGAGATAATCCAAAAGAATAATGTAGTTAGGTTTGACAAATAAATCAATACTCACATGTGATTGGGTATGTCAAATGTATTGCGAGTTAAAAATGAGCAAAATATGTGCTTAAACCTAACATTTTTATTTTTAAAATTTAATGTCCACTAGTATCATAACATGAATTACAAAGAGTTAACATTCTTTCACTATGATAAAATATGTAAACGTACCAAAAGTTAGCAATACATTATGATACAATTGAATATGATCCAACATTATGATACCCAGAATTATCAGAGTGCTATAATACAGAGTGCAGCAACATAACTTCCTTTTTTTAACGCAATTTGCTTTTAAAAAATGAAGTTATGTTGCCACGCCTTGTGCTATGGATCAAATAGCTGATAATCTACATCTCGTATACAAATTATTCATTATGAGATGAAACAGCATTTAGGTTTCATTCAGTTTACTGCGTATAACTTACACATGAGATATGAAGGACATGTTTGATCAAACTAGACGCTCAATTTTTTTGCTTTCTGATTCGGGTTATATGATCCCTGGTTTGAGACTCATAGCAGCTCTTGAATTTTCTTTAACTTGTGACACAGGAGACCAGATAGACTGACGGACTGGCTGACGTAAACTAACTATTTCTTCGAAGTTCCTGAAAATCGTTACGTGTCCTTACGCTTCTCTACTTCAAGTCAAACAAACAAAACAAACAATCTTTATTTCCAATCAAGTACACAGTACATAGACATTTAGTACATTGGTTTTTCAAATTCTTAAGGTTAACATTCATAGAGTAAGGGCGATGGTGAGCTCCATGTGACGCTCCTGGGATGTGTCCATGGGCGGGGAGTTGAGGGCTTACCGATAAGTGCGAGCTCACGGCGTGAAACGAGAAACAGCTCGTTTTCATGGCCGGGTTTCGAACCCGCAGAAGTCTTTCTGCACAAGCAGAGACCCGATACAGAACACGGGCCGCAGACCACTCGACTACGGTGGCTGTCACAACATAATAAGTATGGGGACAGCCACTGGGAAAAAACGCCGAAAGAAACTTCATTTCCAATAATATATACAGTACAGATATATTGGTTTTTCGAATTCTTAATGTTAACATCTTAGGAGTAGTGATGATGCTTATCGGCAAGATCTTAAAAATAGGAGTGATACTTCAAGCAAGATCCTGTTCTCTGGACTGAAACGTGTAGTAGAGGCCCTTAGCGGTGTGTCGATGAGCGTGGTGGAGGTGTGACTTACAACGCCCAGCGCCTGCTAGATATATGCTAGATATACACCTGCTAGATATGCTTCTAGCTGCCGATGGTCAAGTACAAACAGACCACAGTGGCTACGGATCTTGAACCTGGGTTTTCCTGCATAGCAAGCTGGCACGCTCACCAGTCGACTGACCTGGTGAGATTATCATACGTCATAATATGTTAGCATTAGGCATCAAAAACCCACGTATATGTCATGTGTAATGTATAAATTTTTGACAAATTGTGTTTTTTATATATTGCTCTGTTTTGCGGAATAATGAAGAAGGAGGACAAACAACATCTTTGTCATATTTCGCCTAACTCTCGAACACATCCTAAAAACCAAGTTAATGATAGTCTTACGTTCTGCAATTCCTAAATTATAATTATTTGAACGTTAGAATTCTGCCGAGAGCGTTGATGACCGTAAACTTTCAGAATAACCCTTTCGGTCCCGACGGCATCTCTGGTAGCCGCAGTCCTTATCTTACGTATACAGGAATTATCGTGCATCAAAAGCCTGACGGCTACTGGAGATGCCACAATGATAAAGTATTATTTAAATCCTTTATGAGAGAAAACCGCCCATTTCCTATTTGCTAGTATCCCAAATAATTGATAAAAACCGGTGTTTACGAAAAATACCGACTATTTGAATTATGGGACACTCGGCAGGCATGCTCTCATAAAGAGGTAATTTTCTCTCGTTGAATTCACAAAAATCCCTTGACCGTTACGAACACCATTTTGGCTCTATTAGTGTATGAAATGTGATAAAAAATTAAATGAGCACAAACTACTAGATAAGGTATCTCATTGAACGCAAATTGATTGCCACAACTAAGGAAAGGACATATACCGCTTTCAATACAAAAAATATAACTAATAATTATCTATTCATATAGATTCAGGCCATATATAGATTTTTATGCGCATGATCAAATTTATAAATTGGATGTGTGTTACAATAATAACAATCGTATCTGTTACTATTATGAGTACGCGCGAGGTTTCAATCAGCTGTTTCCGCAATAGTTGCACGATTGGAAATACTGTATAGCATGTTGTTGCATAACTTTGTTTAAAATTTTAAAATGAGTTCTACAAAACGGATAATACCTCCAGAAATTGTCAACAGGTACGTAAAAGAATTACTTTATTATGCTCAGGTAATGAGAAGACAAAGTAGTGCTCGTCAGTGTACGCTAAGTAGAAAGGAAGAAAAAACCATTACGTTTAGGGATACATGAAATATACCGTGGGTTCTAAATTCCTCATGTTAATATTTTATTCCTAGGGATCATGCTTCCAGCAACTGTTGCTGTTCATCTTGTGCTTGAAGTCGAGTCTCGTAGGCACATTTTGGTGATCTGGAAGTTTGAGAAATAGTTCGACATTGTGTTATTAGAAGCATAAAATTAATATTTAATTTCTGTACAAATTTATTGTCTTTACCTTTCAACATTAGTAGAACATTCCCATAGCACAAGTAAATGTTATCAGTGTGTGGTCTTCTGGTAGGTAATTTTTATCTGCTCCTTTTGTCACATCAGTTTTTAACTTCTTTTTACTATAGTAATTTTTAACTGTTTTCTCTATCACAGTGACTGTCACTGCTCACTGTGCCAAGTTTCTTTGTGTTGAAAATACATTAGCCTATCTACTGAAAAAAATTAATTAATAGGAAAAATTCTGGATTCTTTTTTAAAAGGAGATGATCAATCTAATAACAATCATTTGCATGAAATTAAGATTTGCAAACACAGATATTACTATTACTACAAATAAACCAAATTCTGTCCATGCATCAAAGATTACCTTTACTCTTTGTTCCAGTGTCAACAATACATGGCAAGAGTATGAAGAAGGAGAGGTGACTGCAAAGGGTGCTGTTAAGAGATTAAGAAAGCTTCTGTCAACATACTTGACTCATAAATGTGTGAGCAATCTTGTCTACCTCGACAAGACTTTAGATGCTGGTGGCATCAATGAGGTACGGTCTTTGGTGTGGAGTTTGTGTGCATTTTATTCAATGGTAACAAAGACTACATTTTGACTGGGGCTTTTGATGAAAACAGAAGTGGTGATGAAGAACTATACCCTGACAATGTTTTATTTGAGGGGCATACACACTATTCTGTTTTACTGATCTTATTTTACCGTGATCTTTAGAGAGGACTTGATAATGTTGAGTTTTATTAATATCTTAAAGCTGTGCCATACCTCAGTCCAGCTTGTTAAAGTAGACATTAATTTGACTGTGTTTAAATCTACCCTCAACTGATAACTGCTTAAATATTCCAAATCAATCAATGAATTCTATGATATAGCACACTTTTTATTTTGCAATTGACTGATGTGCTTGAACTAAACTTAATGATTTGTAAAATAGAATTTGGAAGAATGATTTTAGTTCAAAGTTTTTAACTCTGGAATGAAACATTGATACATCTAGCTTGCAACAATATCTTCAAATTAACAAATTTAGGAACATTGCTGTGGATTTCTTACTTGATGGTCACTAAAGTATACAATACATTTACTATTGTAAATTTTAATGCCCTAGATAATATTTTCCACCAGTGATATCAACTTTAGTTCTTAGAAATTTGAGACTACTGGTAGAGATTTATGCCACTTACAACATTCACTTCTTACAGGCCACCAGTTATGTTGGTGATATTAGTTGGTACCTAATATGGCTACAAAGATAAATGAGAAGACTTCTCTCAGTAGAGCTTGTATAGAAAGGTCTTATGGAGTACAGTATACTGCCTCTGATAACCTGGCAATAATTAGTAGATGAGAGAGCTGTGGGGGCTAGGAGATGAAAATTTTATTCAAAGTCAGACAGTAATTGCATATTTGGGATCTTGATTAGTTTATCACCAATCTTATGTTCTGCTCATGTAGCCACTGTGAAAGCCATTATTTATTTTACTTGTATAATTCACATGTGAAAACAGTTGCCAAGAGAAGATTGTTCACTTGTGTTATATAGAACAGCTGAGCTACATATGTGATCACATTTTATTTTCTATCAACAGCGTCAGTTCTATGAGCAAGCTTTGGAGGTGTTTGAAAATTTCAATAAACTGTCACATCAGGTGTCCACTAATGGTCTCATTTCACAGCATAATGATGAGAATAACCAAAATATTAGTAATGGCTTACCTTCAAATACTGAGGAAAAGGAATCACAAAATTCCACCAGTACTGACTCAGACTTGGAAAACTTGAAAGAGTCTTCAGCAAAAATCAGCATAAAATCCTTGGAATTCCTTCAAGGCAATAGTGGCCCTGAATTGGAGAGTAAAATGTCTGTAAAAGATGTGCCAGTGTATCCAAGTCCCAGCAAGGATTCAAAGCAGTGTGAGGATACATTGAATCAAGTAGCTGGGCTCTCATCTTGCTGGGAAAATAACTTGGATTACACTTCTTCCATACCAACTTCCATGAAGCATCAAGTTCAGAAGGCACAAACACCAACAAGAAAAAAAGGTAATTATTAACTTTATATATGATTTTTGGAGATGTCCTTGGTGTTGTTTGAAGCTGCACAATACAAGGAAAATTAATGGTTCAAACATTTTTAGTGTGTAATGTCACAGCTTTGAATTAAGGAAAATAAGTTCCTATTTTACTTGAGTGCTCTAAAAATGTCTTGCAATTACACATGTATACTGTGTGTCTATGTACTATGTATTGATAATACTAATCTTGAAGAAATTATCAGTAATTTTTGTATGAGGTCTGGAATTACACATGATTCATATTTTGAGAATTGATTGCATTATTGTATGAAGAAGTACCCATATCTCTATATACATAGATGCATATATGGCTGGAAGGATTAGTTCAAGCATTTTAGTTGCTTCTGCTAATCAGTTGAAAATTGGGCACTCTATTTCATTGTATGCATATCTTACATTTCAGGTAAGAAAGATAACTTGAGACAAAAATCAATACTTGAAATGTTTTCATCTATCAAGAAAAGTGAACAAAAGAACTCAAACTTTGAAACTTGTGGGACTTCACACTCCTGTGAGCCCCATGAAGCTACTTTGAATCCATCACAAGTTAGAGAACCAGAATCACCAGAGTCTCGCTCCAACAGACCCAGTGTGGTTCCAACTGAAGGAGCTACAAATTCACAAAGTATGGAGTTGAACAGAAATGTTGTTGACGTTACATTAATAAAGGAAAGCATAACCAAGAGTGGTTCATCTCCTCCCATGCCTGAAGTTCATCTTGGTGAGCGTCAAGAGAGCTCAGAGTACTCAGAAATAAGCTGGAATTCTGATGATGAAACCATGGATGAGTTTGAAGGTTTTCCTTTGTCAAAGAAACTTAAATTAGATGAGCCTGAACGGTGAGTATCGATAAATTTAGTCAAGACTAGGTTAAAGTGTTTTCTATAGATTCGTTTGAACACTAATCTAGAGAATTTATTACGTTTCTTTAACTCTTAGCCTTACAGTAGTAAATTATTGATCTGGATCCTGACACTTTGTTTAAGAGGTCAAAAAAGTCATGTGTAGGGACCTTAATTTATTCTTATGGTAAAATTGGCATAACTTGGTGTTTTATGAAATTATAACAGTTTTACCTTTATATTTGCATGCGTGAATAGGAAGCACTCCAACTGTGGTGGTCTTAATTAATTTTCATCTTAGACACAACTCATCTACTCGTTCATTTTTTTCTAGGTTTAGAGTCTTGTGCTTCCACTTATAATTGTTTTCTCTTTTCAATGCTTAATCAGTGATATTTTTGGGAGAGGAGATGCCTTTATGATCTCCAATTTTCATTTCCAGTTAGTGTACTTGACATGTCTTTATATTTGGTGAAATATATTATTCATGTACATCACTTAGTAGTTTCCTTAACGATTTCTTTCAAATGACTGCTTACTCAGACTGCCTATATTTTTTAATAATTCCTCAAGTAACACACCTGCACTACTATGTAGTAGCCAAATAAATGCATGCTGCACAATTGTTAAATCTGCCTTACGGTTCAGGCAGGACTACTCGAGTATTGCAAAGAAAGCTGTCCCCGCTGGATCCAGGCCTCGCTGTCCAATATGCAGGCAGTTTCTGGACCAAGAGTCTCTGGCCATGTACGAAGGCCATCCACAGGATGCCACTGAAGAGTTTATTGCTCTCACTGACCCCAAGTTGTCCCTCTTCATGGGAGATGAATTTGATGAACGTCCTCAGCACAAGCTGACTGCTTTTGTGTGAGTTGCACCATTGTGTACACGATGTCTTCACATCTTGGTTGCCTCTGTGTGTGAATGATAATTTGGTCAAGGGAGTTGTGTAATTTCTAGTTCTATTACATTTGTTAAATTAATAGTTGCTTGTAGTATTTATTGATTTCATCAACTCTGTTGGTATCACAAATGGGAACTGAAAGGCTGTATTTTTTATATAGGGTTTGTATTGGGTAAGAGCCCGCATTTCATATCATACGTGATGTTTGTGTACTAAACTCATCTAATGTCATTGTACTCTGTCCTGAATGTAGTTATGTATTTGTTGGTCATGAGGAGGCTTGCAAAATTTTACCTCCTTAGTGCACATCAAACTAATGCAGATACTTATTCTGTGTTTTACCTACTCAATTTTTAATCTTACTTTCGTCATGAACGTACATGCTGCATGAAATGTGAAAAACTTAAAATTAATGTGTTTAGTTTAAAGAAAGTAGACAGGACACTTGTTTACAATGGTGGAATATTCCATATGTATCATTTATGTAGCAACCCTCTTCAGTTTAAGTTTAGTAAATTAAATATAATAATTGTATATCGGCATGATGACAGATAGTGTGTCTACAGTGCATTAAAATGTAAGGGATTCTGAACGAGAACAGCTGAGAAGTTTAAAAGATTGAGTAAATTGCATCGCATTGAAGCTCAAGTAGAGACAAAAGTTCAAATTCATTTAATGAAGAAAATTACCTTTTTTTCTGTCGCCAATGAGATGAAGAAAGTGATGGTTTTTTCAAAGAGCTCAAATAATAAAACGTAATTGTAAGTTCTTGTTAATGGCTGTCAATACCGTATTGGTTTATACTATATATGTTTGCGAAATCTTCGTGGAAGCATTCAAAATCAGTTGATTTAACACGTTGCCTCCGATTGCCTGGCCGGTGTAAATCTTCACTTTGTACGTATAGTCACTAGAAGGATCTGAAAAAATTACAGAACCTAACCTAAGTGGTACACATACGTACCACTTCGGAGTCAACATGTTAACCAGAGGTATTTACCGTTTTTTTTTACAAAGTTGTAGCACTGTTTATAGCTAGCCCTTACCAGGGCTCGGTCTCCACTTATAGTGGGATATATTTTCGCTGCTTTGCTCAACTCTTCGTGTTTTGAAGGGTTTATGACAAGCAAGGACACTTATGTCCTTTTGATGGAGGCCTCATCGAGCGCAACGTGCTGCTTTACACGTCGGGTTTCATCAAGCCCATATTTGCTGAGGATCCCACCGTTGATGAAGGTGTCCCAGTGAAGGACGTGGGGCCCATCAACGAGTGGTGGATATCGGGCTTTGATGGAGGTAAGTAATTGATATGAACGAGTGGTGGATGTCGGGTTTTGATGGAGGTAAGTAACTGATATGAACGAGTGGTGGATGTCGGGTTTTGATGGAGGTAAGTAACTGATATGAACGAGTTGTGGATGTCGGGCTTTGATGGAGGTATGTAACTTATCCGATTAGTTAAATTTTTCCTAATAAATATACGCTTGCTGTTGAATTATTTACGAATGCATGTATAGGGCTAGTAAATTTAGGTATTTTCTGTGAGAATGTATTTTGAAATTTGGTGTTGCACTTCCGTATTCTGTTAATCTATGAATATTTTTTGTGTTTCAAGTAGAGTTTACTATGTTCAAATATTCTGATAGAAAATATAAAAAGAATTTATAACGCTGAAAAATATTTGATGATGTGCATTATGCTCAGTGATGGCTGTGATAATGATGCATTCTCCCCACTTTAAAAATGCTATCTGAATGGAATGTGATGTTTTGTTTTTGATACTTCCTTTGAAGGTGAAAAGGCATTGCTTGGCTTCTCCACGGGCTATGCAGAATATGTGCTGATGGAACCCTTGCCGATCTACAAGTCATTTGTTGATGCAGTCATGGAAAAAATTTACCTCAGTAAATTAGTCATCGAGTTTCTGTACGACAATGATGAAGGAAGCTACGAAGACTTACTACACGTGCTGCAGACTGCAGTGCCGCCTCCTGGTGAGTAGGAGGCTCATCATTTCCGTGTCTGAAATGAAAATTTTGTAATTTATATCTCAGTGTACTGTGATAGTCGAACGTCTATTTCTGTTTAGCAATGGGGATGATTTTGGTAATTGTTTCGAGTTTTTTCTATGATAAAGTTGGTAGCCTCTAAATATGTTTACTTCCTCCAATGTCTAAAGGTGTTCTGATTATTGTGGCAATTTTGTGATGTGTTTCAATGTTTATTTGTTAGTTTTATGTATGTAGTGCTAATTTTTGTTTTGTTTGAAATAGTAATCGCTAGCATCCAAAAACATTTCTCAGTGTTTAACATCTTCCAATTTCATTATCCCCTAAATTGTTTTACCAGGTGTTGTTTTAAGCGAAGACTCGCTGCTGCGCCACGGCCAGTTTGTGTGCGACCAGGTGCACAACTTTGACTTGGCAGGTGATGGCACTGACGTGCTCATCACTCACCCGTGCCTGCGCTCTCTGGTGGACCTCACAGGCGTCACGCTGGGTAGGCGTGGGGCTCTCACGACTCGTGGGAACAGGTTAAAAACGCTGAAGAAGATGCCCAAGTGGACCAAAGCCACCACAACTCCTCTGGTGCGGCAGTGCTTCGACAAGTTCTTTGCCGATCAAATGGACTCGCAGAAAGGAGATCTGGCTGCTGAAGAGGAAAAGAAGATTGGGCCGAGGCGTATGCGTTGCGGCGTGTGTGAGGCTTGTCTCAGGCAGGACTGTGGGGAATGTTCCAACTGCAAAAACATGATCAAGTTCGGTGGAAGCGGCCGAGCTAAACAATGCTGCAAAGAACGTCGCTGTCCTAACATGATGCTCGCTGAGCCGGACGATGATAATGAAGAAGCGGCAGTCAAGCACCTTATAAACTTACGTGATGCTTCCTCCCACGCCAAGGTTCACCGGGTTAAGAAAGCAACAGATAAGCTGAGCTGGGTTGGTGAGCCAGTCAGTTGCACCAGCAAGCGTAAGTATTACGAATGCGCTCGGGTGAACGAGGATCTTATCTGCCGAGGCGACTGCGTACAGATTGAGCCTGATGTTGGAGTCCAGGACTTGCCTTACCTCGCCAGAGTGGTGGCCTTGTTTGAGGACTCCAAGGGAGAGAAATGCTTACATGCAGACTGGTACTGTAGGGGCGAAGACACTGTCCTTGGTGACACCAGCGACCCTCAGGAGATTTTCATCATAGATTGTTGCGAGGACATTCCTCTAGCCTCCGTCATGAAGAAGGTATTACTCGTTTAGAAGATAATTTTATTATTTTTTATCTAGTGATGAGACGATATTAAAATTTGTAACAATCTCGATACCTAAATCGATTCTATCTAAATGGCAGACTAATCTTCGACTTTTGTCCATTTGTTTTATTTAATTAATTTTTCTCAGATCAAAATATCGTAAGGATAGATCCCAAAGTTTCCCTATCATTCTGAAATCAGTTTACTCTCTGATGGACAATGGCAACAGAAGTTGAATACAAACAGTCTTTAATGCTGAGTTCTCGTTCAACATTTGCTGATCCCTCGTTCAACATTTGCTGATCCCTCGTTCAATATTTGCTGATCCCTCGTTCAATATTTGCTGATCCCTCGTTCAATATTTGCTGATCCCTCGTTCAACATTTGCTGATCCCTCGTTCAACATTTGCTGATCCCTCGTTCAACATTTGCTGATCCCTCGTTCAACATTTGCTGATCCCTAACACCACTCGTGGCCTGTGTTATGAAGGTGCGAGTCGTCCCTCACACTCCTCCTCCAAACTGGTCCCTGCTGGGGGGCATGCCTCACCCTGAAGACTTGAGTCCTCTCGCTGCTGACGACACCCACAGCTTCTACTGCCAGCTCGCGTACGTGCCTGAGCACGGCAGGTTCTTGCACCTCAGCCCCCAGCAAGTGAGAACTTTAAAGTTTGAGGACTGTATTTGCATCTTTGTTATGATTGGTGCGAACAGCGAAGTAGGTGTTTACCACGGCTGGCTCTTTTTTTAACCGTTTCACCCCGGAGTATATTTATGTGTGCCATCCGGTGTGGTGCATATGTGTGCCATCCGGAGTGGAAGGGTTAAGGTATCCACGACATTTTTGTGGGCTAAAAGATAACTGTTGCATAAAGCCTGATATGTATGCTTGTATAGAATTATTTTAAAGTGCTGACAACACTGGCTATAATGCATTACATTAGCTAGCCTCTCTTGTGATGTGCGAGTCTCGTGGTGCATGTGTCCAGTTACTGTAGGACTTTGCAGACCTGAACTTTAGATCGTGACAAGAATAGATTTGAACTTCTTTGGATGTCGTCAAAAATATTTATTGCCAAGTTTTTCCGTGGTAATCACAATTTCAGCACTAATAAACGATATTACTATAGGCTGATTATCACTGTAAACTAATAAATATGCGATTAACTATATAAAACCAAGTACAGTTTTATGATTAGAGAGATATTTTCTAAATTTTAAATGTGTGTTCACTCTACTTCAAAAAATTTAATTCTTCGTTTGGAAGTTACTGAACTCGATAATTAGTTGTGGACTCTACCTCCGTGCATGTGACATGTACTAAAGATTTCAGTTGCTTAGGTAGGAATCTACAGATATAAATAACGCTTTACCACATCTGTATCGTTGATACTGATGCAAGATACTGAACACTATTTTCATTTAAAGGACGAACTGGCACCCGACAGCAGAGAATGCCCGAGCTGTGAGCGACAGCGGCTCAGTGAGCTGCGAGAGCTGTGTCTGCTCAAGGAAGAGACTGCGCAGGTCAAACCTTACTTTATGTAGTGTCCGCAAGTTGTTGTTGTTTGCCCAGCGGGTGATCCGGGGGGAAACCTCAGGGGTTGGGAGGCGGATAGGAGGAGGGAAACAGGTTGAGAGTGAAGGGACACTGGAGAGGAAGGTCGCTGTCCGCAAGTAGCTGAGTGAAGCGTGTAGGAAATTCTGCAGATCACATCACATTTAGTACAGGGTGTCCCAAAAAATGTATACATATTTAAAAGGTTGTAGTTTGAATACTACTGGTGCTAGGAGGCTGAGATAGGTCTCATTCGGAAGAGCAAGGATCTAAAGTTTTATTTTCTATCGAGAATACGTTATTACCCAGCTTATGTACACATTATGAATACCAGTAGTATTCAAACTACAGTCTTATTGAAATGTATATATTTTTTTGGGATACCCTGTATAATGCTGTGTTCTTTATTCGCGAAATGATGTGCGTTTTTCATCCTCAATGAGATCAGTTCTATTTGAAGGAGAATAGTAAGCAGTGCCCTCGGGAGTTTTCACACTTCCTTCTTCTTGTTCTTAACAAGCAAGGAACGTCTCGATGGTTGACGGAAAAGTAATGTCTAAATATAGGGAAAATCTCAAACTCAGGGCTAGGCCATCAAGTCATTTTACTTCCTTGTAATTTGTCCTTTTCGACTTAGGCTAAGAATGAGGGATAAATTTTGGGTATTTTTTGAATTTAGAACTATATCATTATCTCAACAAATTAGACGAATATGAAGCCTAAATTCTCTAAAAATCACTTCCACTGCTAAGACCGTGTCGTCATCGTTTCAACATTTTTGAGACCTCGGCATTACTGTTGAGATCACTTCTATTTGTTGCTTCTGTTTATGAACGAGAAATCTTATAATTTTGATAAAAGTGATATTACGTTACTGTTATGTATCAGATGGACTGTTCTTGCTGTGCATATATATTATATCTGCGATATATTTTTGAGTCACTATTTGGTAGCTACTGTTGTAAGACTATTTATGGCAGAGCGTACTGTACTTTGTTTTTATTTAGAATAGAATAGAATAGAATGAGGCTATAGGAACGAACCTTCTGGCCCATTCTTGGGTCGGATAATTACTTCGATAATTATTCGGTTGTTTACCCAAGTCCCACGCCGTATTTCTAGCCGCGTCAACCATGTCGGCAGCGGGATTCGAACCCGGGTCTTCCCGCTCGCAAGCAGATTCGCTCACCAGTCGACCAAGCTGGTGATTTCTACTAACTGTCAAACTAGAACGATTATTTTTGATTTGCAGGGTGAATTCAGGAGCGTGATGTATTTAGATCAAAAGTTCAGAATCGGTGATTTCGTTCTTGTCGACCCTTCTGCGTTCGATTTCAAGGTGAGAATTCATGACACACTTCATACGATTGAAGTAGATCATGTGTCAACGGAATAGTTGTGGAAGAAAGTGCTTGGACAATTTTTTTTATTTGAAGATAGGATTTACGCGTAAGAGAATTTATTTTTTCTCAAATTTACCAGCTACAGCTACAGTGCAATTAAAGATCTGGAGTACAATTAAGATTTTGTACTCCTAAGCTTAACAGACTTGAAAAACGATTAATTGATGAAAGAAAATTTGATTTGATTTCTCCATCCCTTCGCAGCTTCATTTATCTTTTGTCTAGATACTTATTTTAAAATTCACTAGTTCTTTCAAAAAAATTAGATTGTTCATTGATAATAAATTAGTAAAAATAATTGTTCATCATATTTTACCTTATGTCTTGCACACATAAATAATACAAATGTGAACTCTATCAGACGTTAGAGTCTTAATTTGTTGAATGTATTACTTGTTTTTGAATATTCAGTAACTCATAACTTGATAAAGATGTTGAATTGTTTTTCATACATGTTGTCATTTTCTAGAAGCCATGCACTGATGTCTTATGCTTGGATTGAGCGATAGGAGATACAGGTTGTGTGCTTTTAAAAGTTTAACCCTTTAGCGACCAAGTGGACTATTCGGTCGCCTTTCACGGTCTTTGGGAGAATTGTTCTAATAATTAAACAGTGAGCAATATGAGGTTGCTACTAGGTTTGAACGCTTCGGCATGTTACAGCGTCGTTCTTTTGGCTGCCTGGCTCTCAGCATGCTTCATTGTATCAGTGTACAGACGGTCTTTGTGAGCTTAAATGTAGAAACTAGAAAAACAAATTGGTCGCTAAAGGGTTAAGAGTAGTGGTTGTATGATTTTTTCGTCTTGGCTGCCGGACATCTAGATTTGATGTTCGTTTTTTGAGGTAAATTCAATCGCATAAATAAAAGAATACAGATAATGTTAATGGTGTACAATATTTGGTAACTTTTGTATACTGATAGACTTTGATTTTAGATCCGTCCATAGTTGAGGATTGTTTCACCTATTTCGTATTAATTTCTTTTAGTATAAAATTTTGAATTACCTTAGTCCCTTTCTTGAGTTTAATTTTAATAAAGCAATGTTTTGTGAACTTGAATGTCAGGTACGAGGATAGTGCGGGATAGATATACTTTGGTTCAATAACATTTTTCATGACCTTCCTTTTGATTAGCGTCTCATGTTAGTCCGATATAACATCACAAAAAACCGTCACTTTAAATACATCCCATCCTTTATGAACTTTTCTTTGAAAACATACTTCTAACAATTTACGATGGATCTCACACGTAAGTGTCTTACGGTACAAGTTACTCTGATGTTGACTGCTACGATGAATGTTCGTTTGCTGGAAAGGTGAAGCTGCGTAGCCCAGCGGTTCGTGACCAGCGCATGCACCTGGAGCACGTTGATGAGGAGCTGTATCCTGAGCACTACCGCCTCACCCACAAGATCAAGGGCAGCAACAGCGACACTAGTGAACCCTTCAGGGTGGCCCAAATTCTTGCCCTCCGAGTAGTTACTAAGGCTGGTAAGTCTCGTGAATTTATAGTGCTACTGAATGCTCAATTTCTTTCGTGCGTTACTGGGTGGTAGTGCTACTGAATGCTCCATTTCTTTCGTGCGTTACTGGGTGGTAGTGCTACTGAATGCTCCATTTCTTTCGTGCGTTACTGGGTGGTAGTGCTGCTGAATGCTCCATTTCTTTCGTGCGTTACTGGGTGGCGATTCTAAAGGGAGATGAAAACCAAGTCCTCGGAGAAAGATTCTTTCTATGAATGAAAAGATCACAAAAACTAAAATGGATGATGTTTTCTGTTTTATGCTTCGAATAATTTAAATTACAGTATATACTATACTATACTTTTGAATTACTCTAGTGGTAACTGAAAGTCATGCTTTTATTTACGTATCATATTTTAGGTGTTCACTGCTCCTAATTCAGGAAGATCTTAGTGTGTTAATAGCTGCTTTCAATTCAGCGACTGTGGCAGGTTTCACGGGGCAGACTTCGCCTTTTTAGTTTCCCATGAAAATTTGTGCTAGTACAATGGAGGTAAAGGGAGCTGGACAGTTTTCCCACTGTGTGCCTTTTGTTGTGTTCTCTAAACTCTTGCATTGGGTGCTGCTGTGCATCAGAGGTGAGCGGAGGCAGCGCCCTGCAGCCGGAGTGTGTGAGCGTGCTGGTGCGCAAATTCTACAGACCTGAGAACACACACCGAGGCCCCGCTGCTGCACATCAGGCGCCACTCAATCTTCTCTACTGGAGTAATGAAGGTGATAAAACTCGGCTTGTTGTCATCACATGTTCAGCTTATCCTGTATATGATGAAGTAGGCCTGTTCTTATTAACCCTGGACCACTGGAAATAGCCTCGGGCAAACTATACCCATGTTCAGTGCTCCAGGGTTGAAATAGAAGCGGGCTTTGAAACGGTGTGGTTTGTATACTGAAATTCCAATATCTGTGATCTCTTGTTCTCTAAATCGCAGTTTAGATAAGACGATACTATACAATAGAAATTCGTTGAAAAATAATTCACCTCTCGAGAAAAGCTGGTTGTTAATACTGCTGTAAAGTTACGTTACATTTACTTGAAACTCATTCTTTGAAGACTTGACGAACGTTCATTTCTGCTTTAGGGCCAAAATTAACAGCCGGTGTTTTAAGCGTATAGGCGCTAGAGGTGTACTTGTGTTCACCAGCTTTGTGTTTTCTCGTGGGCATTTGACTATTAACCCTTCAGCGACGAATTTCTTTTTCTAGTTTCTACATTTAAGCTCACAAAGACCGTCTGTACACTGATGCAATGAAGCACGCTGAGAGCCAGGCAGCCAAAAGAACGACGCTGTAACATGCCGCCGCGTTTAAACCAAGTAGCAACTTCATATTGCTCACTGTTTAATTATTAGAACAATTCTCCCAAAGACCGTAAAAGAGGACTGTATGGTCCTTTTCGTCGCTAAAGGGTTAACACGTTGTCTCCGATTACCTGATTGGTGTAAAACTTCACTTTGTACGCATAGTCACTAGAAGGATCTGAAAAAATTACAGAACCTAACCTAAGTAGTACACATACGTACCAGTTCGGAGTCAACGTGTTAAGAGAGTTCTGAGCTGTAGTTTTGTAGAGTAAAATTCTATAATACTAAATTGTCGAAATTAGGAATTCTTGATTTCTACAATTTTGTAATTTTTTGAGACTTTGCTGGCACTGTAAATATCATTCGTCGAACAAACTGTAATCGCTTCATACGAGGTTTTGACTTGGCTTGATTTGCATGCCAATTATGAGGGCATAATTTCCAACCTTAAGGTTCTTTCAGGGAATAGCTTGAAATTCTTGCCTAACCGTTTTTTAAGGACGAAATAAATAATTAATTTATACAATTTAACATTAGTAACTTGACAGTTTACAAAAGCGTACAATTCAAATTGAACGAAATCTTAATCCAGGAACAAGCTTGACTCAAACTAACAGAACGGCTTGCTTGTGACAGTACATATCGATCCGGTAGGCACTAAATAAACTGAACTATCTTCAGCCGCCCAGAATTGCGCCGGACTAAACGTCAAACTAACGATATATGTTTATACTTCTCTCCCTACATTAATGCCTTGATCTATCTTCCTATGTACTCGTATATCTACCTACGCTGACTTGACACGAGTATAAGGCGCCGCCGAGGAAGTCATGCCTGACGAAATAGAAAATACGCTTGCTTTATTTAAGAATAAACAAATATTTCTAAAATTGCCTCCTATGCAGCACTTTCAAGTCTCCTACTGATTGCGGGGCAGAAGTGTAGCACAATGGAAGTCCAAATGGAGCGCAGTATGGAAGTCCAAACGGAGCCGATCAATTAGACTAGAGGAACGAAGGAAAAGAATTCACGTTAAAGTCTTATCCATTCACTGACACGCATCCTCATGGAAAATCTTTTAATGGAAAAAAGATTCAACAAAGTTTAGTGGGGATGTATCTGTAAAGTCCTGTTAAATTTCTACACCCAAGAATCTAAACCTATTTGAGGATACATCATGCATAAGAACTGGCGTATCTTTAACACGTTGCCTCCGATAGCCTGGCCGGTGTAAATCTTCACTTTCTTCATATTATTACTAGAAGGCGCTGTAAAATTTACAGAACCTAACCTAAGTGGCCCACATACGCACCACTTGGGAGTCAACGTGTTAACGTTAAACAGGTATGAGTTTGCCAAAATATGGGAAATTTAACTCGTTTCCTGTGATTGCTTAGCCGGTGCAAATCTGTACTTTGTACATATAGTCCCTAGAAAGGTTCGAAAAAATTACAGAACCTAACCTGAGTGATCCACCGGTGGGTCACTTCGCAGGAAATGTGTTAACACGTTGCCTCCGATTGCCTGATTGGTGTAAAACTTCACTTTGTACGCATAGTCACTAGAAGGATCTGAAAAAATTATAGAACCTAATTTAAGTGGTACACATACGTACCACTTCGGAGTCAACGTGTTAATGAAGATGCCAACTGAGGATGTGTCTGATTGAAATATATTGGCTCCAAATTCCCCGTTGAATGCATCTGTACGGTGCACGAAAGTTTGAAGAATTCTGAAGACGCTAGTCCAAGCGAACACTTAAGGCTGTCTTTCGGAGTGGAAGGCGTCATCTTTGTCAAAATCCTGATTTTTTTATCTTTCGGCTTTAGTTTGCTGCCGTCGATGACTAAACCAAAATAGTTATTCTTGTAGCAGCTGAACCAGCACGTAGCAAGTCGGGCTGTGAGCCCATGTAGTCGCAGGTGTTCAAGGACTAAACGAAGTGAAAATTCATGATTTTGCTATGAAACAGAGTCTAAAAATGTCAAAATATTAGGATACATCAGCGAGTCCATCTAACACTATGCTCATCAAGGAAACATGGGTAGCACGCGCGCATACTGTGCCAAAAGCATACGAGTAAACTTCATCTAACCTTTGTGCGTCAGCAAGGCACGCTAAGTGAGCAGAGTCTGCTGGTAAACCTGAGTAAGATAAATTTTTGAAGAATACCTAGTCTTCAAATTTATGCAAATCTTCCATGTTATTTCCTGTCAGTTATTTCTGCTCTAAATACAGTTATTGAATTTAAGCATTCATAATCTAACGTTGGTTTTACGAGCCTTTTTGCTTTCGCGTCATGGCTACTGGGGAATAGAATGGAGAAGCAGATGGTGGAATTATTCCTGATTTCGTTAGTCTTTCCACGTCTTTTATAAAGTGCAGTCTTATATGCACAGGCACGGGGTAAGACTTAGTCCTACTGGTTCTAGTTGCAGTTAAATCTATTACTGTGTTGAACGGTCTGCATACAACCAGGTATGCCAGAGAAAACATTTGAAAATGAACACAATTCTTCAACATCATTCCGCTTCTCATGATCAAGGGTGAGATTTACCTTTAAGTTACCATTATCTCTTTCTCCTGGAGAGAAAATGTGGATGTCTGTTCCGCTGTCTAAAAATTGGTCAATGACACAATTTGAGCTGAAGAAAATAAAGCAGTTGCACAAGATTCTGACAAAGTTAGACCAGTTGCACATCTGTGGAAATAGCGTTTGAGCAAGTTTACATGATAAAGCTTATGGCTTCCTGTAACATTTACAATGTGGTTTACCTTGTTACGTCTTTCTATTATAGAAGGCACTGTAAAATTTACAGAACCTGACCTAAGTGGCCCACATACGTACCACTTCGGAGTCGATGTATTAAGAAGCTTTAAGCGTAACGTGACAACGCTCAATGCGGTCTTTACATCAATTATAAAGACAACGTCACTGTTGAAACATCAGAGTAGGCGATGAGCAATATATTTCTAAGTACCCCTCTTCTCTTTCAATGATGTATTATAATTTATAGGTACAAACTGGGCTCACAAATTCTAAACGTTCAATTTTCCTTCAAATGGACTAAAAAGGATTCCTAAAATAGATATGCAAGGGAATGTATCTAAATATTTATTCATGTAGTAACAAACTATTGCTCTTCGTAATGTACTGTTCAACATTTTTTTATATCTTGACTTGACGTGTGTTCGTCCTGTTCAGAAACAAGCATTTCGTTCAGCTCAGTGTGCGGGAAGTGTACGGTTGTGTATGGGGAGAACCTGACGGGTCCTGAGAATGAGTTCTTCTTGAGCGGACC